>JAJONR010000462.1:0-77968 GCA_029582245.1 Solanum etuberosum | reverse complement strand
AAAAAAAAAAGATTTATGCCATTCTATTTTATAATTTTTATCACTATCTATACCACTTCTGCACATAATTTATACCAAGAAAACAACAGTTTTATACCATTCTATATCATATATTTTTATCATTAAATAATTTTTTGGTTAGTTTATAGTGTATATATTGGTGTACATCATATATTATATTATCATATTAAACTGTACACCAAAGTTTCATTATATTATACACCATTTTAATTAGGGAAAATTGTATAAAATAGCAAACTATTAATTCAAATTAAATATTATAACTACAGTTTCATTTAATTGTAATCCGTAGCAAACACTTGTCATTCGCCTCTCTCCCCAAAAAATCTCACTAGCCACCCTCCCTCGCCTCTCTCAATTTATACAAACACAAATGTATAAATTGTGTTTGTGTTTGTATAAAGCGAGAGAAAATTATATATACAAATACAAATACATATATTTCATGTTTAGTATGTTGTGACTGCTTATATATGTTTCGCTTACTAGAATAGCCGCATGATCCTACCAGTACATTGTGGTTGTGTACTGATACTGCACTTGCCCGTTCTTTGTTGAGTACAGGGCATCTTCAGGCAGCTATTGATAGACCTCAGCTAGGAGATCAGTGATCGAGACCGAATTTCAATGGTGAGTCAGTTCTTTTAGGCTGCCACGGAGTCCTTCCTATTGTTTAGTCCACCATTTTCAGACTTAGACTATTTAGATATTTCTTATGTTAGTTGGGGTTGTACCCCTTTTTCCTTAGACTTATTGGACTTTAGATGTTTTGGTACAATGACTTTCAGGTTCTAGGGGTTATTTTTCCGCATTAGTTTGGTTAGTTTTATTTAAACCTTTGGAGTTTATGGGAACTCTGTATAAATTATGCATTTAAACCTGCTTCTGTATCTTTAAATGTTTATATTTGGGGTTAGTTGGTTAGTAGTAATGGTTCTCCCACCGGAGGGTTAGTGTGTGTACCAATCACGACGGTCTGGGTCGTGACAAAGTTGGTATCATAGCCCTAGGTTCATTGATCTCGGTGTACCAAAACGAGTCTAGTAGAGTCTTGCGGAACAGTACGGAGACGTCTGTACTTTTCTTCGAGAGGCTATAGGACTTTAGGAAATCTCTATATTTTCTCTTGTCTCCTTTCGTGCTATGACTTGAATCCAAATTGTATATGGGTGATACATATTGGTATCTTTCCTCCTTCAGTCTATGGTCAGGACTAGAGCAACAAAAGTGGTAACACCAACACCGGCAATAGAAAAGGTGTCCCTGGAAATAGGTATGTTTCCCTGACTCATTGTGGGCATGTAATAACTAGAGAAAAACATGAGGTTTTATTATGTTCTTAAGGTTGAAACCTTCATTCTTCATGGTTACTGAATTTGAAGAGTCTTATAATTTTATTGTTGATTGTCATGAGTTGCTTCATAAGATGGATAAGGTAGAGTGATTTGGTGTTGAGTTTATGATATACCAGTTCAAGGGAGACGCCAAAATGTGGTGGTGGTCTCATTTTGAGTGTCGACTAGTAAATGCACTACTCATGACTTGGGAAACACTTTATATCTTTCTTTATGGAGAAGTATATACCCTGAACTTTGAGGGATAGGAGGAGAAATGAGTTCCTGAATATAGAGCAACATAATATATTTGTTGCAGCCTTTAATGCAAAAGTTTGTGTTTTATCCGAATATGGTACTCCACTTTGCTTCAGCCTAAAAGAGCGAATTCGTCGCTTTGTGAAGGTATTAAGGTCAGATTTGCAGATTCAAGCTTATAGGTGAAAACATTCAAGAAGTTTTGTAAGGGAAGGCTAGATAATGAATACCATTACTTTGGAAAATGCATTTAGTATTGTTGTCATAACATGTATGGGTTACTTAGTAAATGATGAAATTATGTTGCGAAAATTGAGGTTAGAATCTCTAATGCGATCTCCTAGATTGAGTGTATATCAAGGAGGGTCATGATACGACTACTACAATAGCAGTGATATTTACTTCGTTAAGTTATTAAGTGTGTTACAATCGTGGAGAACCTGGGCACATGAGGAGGAAACCAGCGAGGCCGTGGAGGCCGGAGAAATGGTAATGCAGGTAAGGGAGCAGTGCCGCCAGGCAAGGAGGTTGCCCGTCAAGATGACAGGGCTCAGTTTTATGCCTTTTCGGGCTAGACTGAGGCTGAGGTGTCTGATGCAGTGATCACAAGTGTTATTCTTGTCTGATACCGAAGGGCTACTATTTTTTTTGATCCTGGTTCTACTTATTCGTATATGTCAGTTCAGTTTGCCTTGGGATTTGATGCGGTTTGTGAGGTACTTGATACCCCAATCCATGTTTCTACCCCAGTTGGAGAGTCAGTCATAGTCATCCATGTATATCGTGCTTGTTCTCTCTTGTTTATGGGTTTTCAGACTTGGGTTGATTGCGTTATTTTGGATATGACTGCCTTTGATATAATCTTAGGCATGACTTGGTTGTCCCCCTATTATGATGTGCTTAATTGTGATACTAAGTCGGTAACTCTAGAGATTCCGGGTAGGGAAAGGTTAGAGTGGGAAGGGGTGTACAAGCCTAAGCCAGCTAAGGTCATATCTTTCATACGGGCTAGGAAATTGGTGGGGCAGGGGTGTTTGACGTAATTGGCTGATATTCGGGATGTTGATGTTGAGTCTCCCTCTATTGAGTCTATTCCCGTAGTGTCTGAATTCAAGGAAGTGTTTCCTACCGATTTGTCTGGTATGCCTCCAGATAGAGATATAGATTTATGCATTGACTTGGAACCTGGCACTCGCCCCATCTCCACTCCTCCTTATCGCATGGCTCCGGTAGAGTTGAGATAGCTTAAAGCTCAAATCTAGGAGCTTCTTGATAAAGGTTTCATCTGTCTTAGTGATTCCCCGTGGGGTGCTCCTGTCTTGTTTGCTAAGAAAAAGGATGGTAGTATGAGGACTGGTGATTTTATTTTAAGCCATAAATGAGTGGATTGATACCGGAATGACAAGATTATGGATAAAGAAAGTCCCATTGAGTATACTTGGGTGAAGGCAATTGAAGATTTTAGTAAGAAAGTGCATATAAAATTGGGTTAGTCCTTTGAATTTGATGGGTATACCTGAGTTTGAGGTGGCATGTTGATGAAAAGGTTGACTTCGTAGTGATAGCCAGGGCTAACCGAGCGTAATGGTAGTAAGAGTTCGTGATGGATTGTGATGGAATTGAACTATATAATAAGATTGTTGGTTAAGCGAATTTGGTATAATAATTACGACTTGCGAGTATCTAAGGTTGTGGTTTTCTAATATTTGGTGAGTAACTTGGTTGTATGGAAAGTTTTAAGAGATGATGGGACACTACCCGAATAGAATTTAAAAAAGCTAGAGTCATAATGAAGAAAAAAATAGTGGGATGTAGTACAGCCTATAGAGAGAGGTGAGAGCAAGAATATTTAGCTTGATTGCAAAGGCTAAAGAGGTATCTTCAGAGGGGTAGATAATTGAGTTCAGAGACGCTTGATTTCATTCGTTTTGTTGTGGCTATGGTAATAAGGTCACGGGTTTGTCAGATTGGTTAAAAATATTGGATAAGACTTGAAAAAGAAATGTACAGACATTAGCTCGAGGGTGATGATAAGTGCTTGGGTTGTGTTTTTGAGTTTAGTAATGAGTACGATTGAATTTTTAGCGAAAGATATTGTAAGATCGATGGAGATACGAATAATTATAAGCGAAGATCCATGATTTCATAAAAATCTTCAAGGTATACGCTAATGTTGATAGATAAGGGGATTGTGTTATACGGTTGAAATTACAATTCAAATTTTTCATTGTAAGTCTACATTCGTGGTGATATATTTTGTCAAGGTATGAATTTGTAAGGTGAGAAATGACCAATTGTATCAGGTATTGAGCCTTTGAAAGGACTTACACCTGGCTTGAGTCGTAAAGTTTATTATTTTTTATTGTTGAAGTACCTAAGAAAGGTTTTCATTTAAAAGTGTTGGTTTAGAGTAAGGTAAATGGTCGGAGTGTTCATGATGGTTGTTAGTATTGAGAGTGTGGACTTCAGTGGAATGATATGAAGAGTATGTGGAGTCAACTGAATGGAAATGACTGGTATCGACTCTGCAGAGGAAAACCTTTGGTGTTATTCAATACTTATTCCATAAATTCTTATGTGACCATCTATTTCATTTTGCACATAATTGTGAGTATGATTCTCTAGCTATGCTCACGTGTGTTTTCACCTTTGTGGGTGGATCCCTAATGGTGGATCAGGTGTATCGATCCTGCGATGTTCTCTTGGTCGAGTGAGATGATTGGGAAGATTTGGTTATTTCAGATGACATAATTGGTGTTGTCTTGGAGTTGTTAAAGTATTTCAGTAGTTCTACATGTACCACCTTGCTTATGAGAATTCATAGAATAACTACCATGAGTAATTATGATTTTCCGACAATCTTAATAACTATCTAGTCGTCGAGGTCATGTATCAATTGTGTGTGGTTGAATGTGGGGATCATTGGGTCCAATTCTACTGTTCTTAAGGGTAATCTACAATCACAATTACTAAATCTAGCATTTGATAGTGTTGTTAGAGGGTTGTATGCTTGGACATATCCCTCGATGAGTATCTGATGTCTAAAGATCAATTTTTTATAACTTAGCTCATCGGAATTTATGTTGTGAGATCTAGATATTGATAAGAACTATGATTGCTTGGGTATTATGAGTATGTGTTGGCTGGTTCAGGTTCACTTCTAATTGTAGTGAGTATTGATTTAGAATTTTATCATGCTTATGTGAGAAAGGATTCGTCCTGATGATGGTGTCAAGTGTGAGGCATTTACTGACCACCGTAGCCTACAACATGTATTTGCTCAAAAGGATCTAAATCTGAGACAGTGAAGGTGGATGGATTTACTCAAGGATTATGATGTGACCATCCAGTATCATCCGGGTAAGGATAACGTGGTGGCAGACGCATTAAGCCGGAAGGCGGTGAGTATGGGTAGTCTAGCTTGCTTGGGGGTATCCAAACGATCTTTGGCTAAGGAAATCAAACCTTTGATTTTAAGTTCATGCAGTTGGTCATTTCAGAGAAAGGTGGGGTGTTGGCTAGCATTGAGGTTAGACCCACATTCATTGAGGAGATTAAGGCCAAATAGTTTGAGGATGAGAATTTGAATGAGATTAGAAAGAAGACAGTGTCTAGTAAGGCGCAAGATATGGTTCTTGATGCGGGGGTTGTGCTCAGTTTTAAAGGAAGAATTTGTGTTCCTCGAGTGTTCGACGATTCAGGTACTACTCTACCCTTACTTTAGCCAGTCTTTCCTAGTTGATCACTCGGGGACGAGTCATGGGTAAATTGGTATCTATTGTAACGACCTGATTTTCGTCGTTAGGGAAAAGCCAATGGGGAAAGAATTTGGGTTAGAAAACTTTTGGGTAGTAACTTGGGAATTCCTAGTCTAGTCCAGATTTGGACGAAATCTGAGTCAGTGAGGTCTAGGAAAATCTGGTAATGAATGAGAGATCTAATTATAAATTTAATCACATGAGTAGATAGCTAAGACATTAAGGAACCCGTATGACTTTACGGAATTGAATTCGGGCGAGTGGAACTCCCGAAACTGGTCTTAGCGTGAAAGGGTAGTTTTTGAATGTCATAGGTTGAAGGTGTGTTGTGAAATAGGAGTTTGGAACTCAAATTTCGACTCTCTGTTTCCGTGCAAGCCTCCAGGGCGGAAATTATCCAACCAGGGTGGGGCCGCTGTAGCGGGATGGGGGCCGCTGTAGCGGGATGGGGGCCGCCACAGCAGGACAGTCGCGACTTAAGTCGGAAATAAACCCCAAAAATGTGATTATTCTGCAAACTTTGTTCTTAAGAGTTAGGAGACGACCCCAGGAGATTTCTTGACAGTTTTCCACGACTTTTGATGCTAAAGGTAAGGATTTTACTCCCTGAATCCATTTTTTGATCTGTAGAACGTAAATTTATGGGTATTTATCGTTGGTGGAGGGTTTTGGCCTGAAGTTGATGGTGGGAAAAAGCCCTAGCTGCACTTTAGGATCATGGGTTTGGTCTTGGGTTATTGGGTTTGTTATAATCCGGGTGAATTACACCTTAATTATTGATCCTTGCGTTAAATTATGCGTTTGTAGACCACAAACAAGCGGAAAGAATTCGGAAAGGGAAGATTCAAGTGCCTTAGAAGGATTCAAGCTTGGTTTCGAGGTATGTGATAGTTTGATTTCATGTTTTGTGTGATGTATGTGAGTATTTGCTTCATTGTAACTGGGATCGGGTGTCACGTTCCGACACACTAACTGGATCAGATGACACGTTCCGGCGCATATATTGGATCGGGTGTCACGTTTCGGCACACTAATTGGGATCGGGTGTCATGTTTCGGCACCCTAACAGTTTGGGTATGGGTTCCATGAGAGGACCATTGACTTGTCATATATACTTGTATTGAGAATGTGGAATTGTACATTGCTCCTGAAATGATAACTAATGTGTGTATATATTTTGTACATGCCATGTTTACTATGTTTTGACTGCTTATATATGTTTCGCTTACTGGAATAGCCGCGTGATCCTACCAGTACACTGTGGTTGTGTACTGATACTGCACTTGGTCGTTCTTTGTTGAGTACAGGGGATCTTCAGGCGGCTATTGATAGACCTCAGCTAGGAAATAAGTGATCGAGACCGGATTTCAATAGTGAGCCAGTTCTTTCAGGCTGCCACGGAGTCCTTCCTATTGTTTAGTCCACCCTTTTCGGACTTAGACTATTTAGATATTTCTTATGTTAGTTGGGGTTGTACCCCTTTTCCTTAGACTTGTTGCACTTTAGATGTTTTGGTACAATGACTTCCAGGTTCTAGGGGTTGTTCTTCCGCATTAGTTTGGTTAGTTTTATTTAAACCTTTGGAGTTTATGGGAACTCTATATAAATTCTACATTTAAACCTGCTTCTGTATCTTTAAATGTTTAGTTTTGGGGTTAGTTGGTTAGTAGTAATGGTTCTCCCACCGGAGGGTTAGTGTTGGTGCCAATCACGACGGTCTGGGTCGTGACATAGATATAATACTTTGTAATTTTATTTTATTTATGTAAGAAATTTTTCTAACACTGGTCATTTTTTCATATATGTTGGTATATATATTTGTAAATATATAGTAGGACAACAATGTTAAACCAACACGTGTACATTATGTATTTGTAAATATATAGTAGGACAACAATGTTAAGCCAACACGTGCACATTGAGTAATTAAGGATCTTATACAAATTAGTTTGTATTTTTTTGGTTCGTTTATAGTGCAAATGGTAGTGTATATCAAAAATTGTATATCAAATTGAAATGTACATCAAATTGTGACCATAATGTATACCATATTAAGTAAATTTATACCAAGATAAACAACATATTTATACCATTTTATATCGTAATTTTTAGCACTATATATACCAAGTCTACACATAATTTATACAAAAAAAAAAAGATTTATGCCATTCTATTTTATAATTTTTATCACTATCTATACCACTTCTGCACATAATTTATACCAAGAAAACAACAGTTTTATACCATTCTATATCATATATTTTTATCATTAAATAATTTTTTGGTTAGTTTATAGTGTATATATTGGTGTACATCATATATTATATATCATATTAAACTGTACACCAAAGTTTCATTATATTATACACCATTTTAATTAGGGAAAATTGTATAAAATAGCAAACTATTAATTCAAATTAAATATTATAACTACAGTTTCATTTAATTGTAATCTGTAGCAAACACTTGTCATTCGTCTCTCTCTCCAGAGAATCTCGCTCGCCACCCTCCCTCGCCTCTCTCAATTTATACAAACACAAATGTATAAATTGTGTTTGTGTTTGTATAAAGCGAGAGAAAACTGTATATACAAATACAAATACATATATTTCGTCCTATACACTTATAATTATATAAATACAGATCTTCCCCTACCAGTTCTCTTTTGCCTTTCTCTCTTTCTCGCTTTATACAAACACAAATTATACAAATTACAATGTATAATTTGTGTTGTATAAAGCGAGCGAGAGAGAGATTTAATATACAAATGTTTTATTTCGATTCAATTGTATACAAATTCAAATTTTATGCAGATATACAAACATAAAGAACATATACATATACAAACGCAATTTTCATAGACACAAACGTTCGATTTTTACAAATGGCTGTGATTTATACAAGTCAGATGCCAGCGATTTTATATAAATCAAAGCTGCCTGCGATTTTTATACAGATTTGATGCTCCATAGCAACATAAAATTTGTTATGGAGCGCAATTATGCAAACTATAGCTATAGCATACAAATATGATTTTTATGTTTGCTAAACATAAAATTTACTCTTTTAATTAATATTTAATTTTAAAAAAAATGTAAATAAGTGATTATATTATATTGGGTTAGTATGTGTCTAATTCTTTAGGAAATGTATTTTAGAAAGGTATCTGAATTTCAAGATTGAAGGAATCAATTATGAAGCAAACACCAACTATGATGACTTAAGTAAGATTGCGTAAAAAAAACATTCAACTTAATGTGTTTTTGTAGTGTAAAATCATATTTTGTATACATATTATGTTGTAATTATTTGATATGTTGGTGCTGCTTTGTAAAACAATACCATAGATATAATACTTTATAATTTTATTTTTTTATGTAAGAAATTTTTATTTACACTGGTCATTTTTTCATATATGTTGGTATATATATTTGTAAATATATAGTAGGACAACAATGTTAAGCCAACACGTGCACATTATGTATTTGTAAATATATAGTAGGACAACAATTTTAAGCCAACACGTGCACATTGTGTAATTAAGGATCTTATACAAATTAGTTTGTATTTTTTTTTGTTCGTTTATGGTGCAAATGATGGTGTAATCAAAAAGTGTATATCAAATTGAAATGTACATCAAATTGTCACCATAATGTATACCATATTATGTAAATATATACCAAGAAAAAAACATGTTTATACCATTTTGTATCATAATTTTTACCACTATATATACCAAGTCTACACATAATTTATACCAAAAAATAGGTTTTATGCCATTCTATTTTATAAGTTTATCACTATATATACCACTTTTGCACATAATTTATACCAAGAAAAACAACAACTTTATACCATTCTATATCATATATTTTTATTATTAAATATTTTTTTGGTTAGTTTATAGTGTATATATCGGTGTACATCATATATTATATATCATATTTAACTGTACACCAAAGTGTCATCATATTATACATCATTTTAATTAATTTTTAATTTTTAAAAAATGTAAATAAGTGATTATATTATATTGGGTTAGTATGTGTGTAACTATTTAGGAAATGTATTTTAGGAAGGTATCTGAATTTCAAGATTAAAGGAGTCATTTATGAAGCAAACACCAACTATGATGACTTAACTAAGATTGAGAAAAAAAATTCAACTTAATGTTTTTTGGTAGTGTAAAATCATATTTTGTATACATATTATGGTGTAATTATTTGATATGTTGGTCCATCTTTGTAAAACAATACCATAGATATAATACTTTGTAATATTTATTTATTTTTATGTAAGAAATTTTTATTAACACTGGTCATTTTTTCATATATGTTGGTATAATTATTTATTAATTTTATGTTAAATATTGGTAGATTGTTGTTGATATTATGGTGTACGGCAGTATATAGTTGGAATACATAAAAAAAATCTATTTTATAATCATGATTTTTACTTCGTGTGAAATTTAATTTGTTGGTATAAGTTATTCATTGTGGATACAAATAATTGTACACCAAATTTAAGCCACAATGTACATTATTTAATATACTCTTTTTCAAAATTAAAATTATAAAACTGCTTTGAGTAAAATGATTTATAATAGGAATAAAATTTGATTATATATCAGTGTAAGTTACTTATTTATTACGGTTACAAAGAAAATGGTCGTCAATGTTAACACAAAGTATGTACTATTTAATATACTCATTCCCTTTTTTTAACTAACATATATAAAATTGAAGAGAGATAATTAAACAGAAATATCCTCATAAGAATTAAAATGGATTAAAGAGAGAAGAAAAAAATTGTTTCCTATAATAATTGCATCAAATTAATAAGGAATGTGTTTAATGGTAGAAATCATATTAATTAGATGATAAATTTTCACTCTTAAAAAATTAGCATCAAAATCTAAAAAGTAAAAAAAAAAAACGCAATTGAAGAGAGAGAAATATTTTTACACCAGTAATTGTGCTAAGTAACTAAGAGAAAAAAGAACAAGTAAACAAATGTATGCAATTATAATTGTTTAAAAAACTATAAATTATGAGTCTCATCAAATCAACCCGCTAAATAAAAAAAAAGTAGTTATAAATACGTATAAAGTTGTGTATATTTAATAAGTTGTCATATTTGTAATTAAAATGTTAATGTTATAAATAAAAAATAGTAGATTTATATTACATAAATTAAAGTCTAAAATAAAATATTCTAGTTAAGAGCTTGCTTGGCATTGCTGTTAGGAGGCCAAAAGTGTTTTTTTGAGAAAACAAAGTACTTTTTTAAAAAAAAAAACAAGCATTTGGCAAATCCTTAAAGTTGCTTTTAAAATGGAAGCAACAACAGTTTTTCTATTGTTGGAAAGAAGCTAAAAAAATTTGTTTCTTAAAAAAAGCAAAATCGAAGAAAAAAATTATTTTTTCGAAGACTAAAATATGTCTCTCATATCTACATATTTACCAATATATATCTTATTAATTAATTAGCATATATCATAAGTTTGGTTAAGTTTCATTCAAGAATTTTATTTTGTATTTTCACATAATACTTTTTTTTATTTTATCTATTTATATTTTATATTTTATATTTAATTTTATGTATTATTTTACAGAATTAGAAATAAAGATAACAACAATATTTTTGTAGGATTTTTAAGAAAAATAACAATTCAAGATTTCAGCCCTCCAAAAAAAATAACAAATAACAAACTTTTCTTTTCCTAATTTATGTATTATTTATTTTAATTTTAATTTCTTTTAACTTTAGTGGATTATATAAAAAAAATAATAGCTAAAGATTGAATTAAAAAAAAAAATAGGTAACAAATAACAAAAAGATTCTTCTTTTCAATATTTTTCAACAACGCTTTTGCAAAATCTTCTTAAAAAATAATAATTAAGGATTTCAGCTCCCCTATAAAGGTAACAAATTTGATTGAAAAATTGAATATGTGCATTTTAATTTAATTAAAATAAAGATTCAATTAAAAAATTTATTAGATATTTAAAATAGTTTCTCTATAAATAATCTTAATATTAAAAGCACATTGATACTTGTCTCTTTTCATAATTTGACTTTCAAAAGCATCTTTTTAAGAAAATAAGCCAAACATAATTTGTTTATCAAAAACACTTTTTAAATGAATAAGTCAAACACAAATTGCTTATTTTCAAAAGTATTTTTGTGAAAAGTTATTTTTAAAAAAGTGTTTCTAAAATAAGCAATTTTTAACAGTAATGCCAAATAAACTCTAAAATGGGCACAAATTCCAACCATATGTGAAGGGAAAATTGTAATTAATTATAACATAAGGTGATTGATTACAAAAATTATCAAGTTGAGAGTTGAATAATATTGGGATAAAAATAGAAGCATATAACAAGTTGAAGGATGAGGACAAAAGACAAATTATGAAACGTAATACTTGCGTGTTTCCAGCTAGATGCTTTTATCTTTGAAATTTTTGTATAAAAAGGAAGGTAGCTATGGTTGCGGTTGTTCATGGGAAGCACGGCGAGAATTATAATCGGTAAAATCCCCTTTATCTTATTTCATGAAAGCATATATAATAGAGTTATTATTTCATTATTTGAAATGAAGTTTAGCAAGCTGACGCTTTGGCATTTTTACTGTAGAGGGGATTGTTCAATTTCTTTGTTGAAACTCTAATAGACTTCACTTGTCCCTTTTTCTCTCATGTCCAACTTGCTATCTTTGACTCTTACTGCAATACTGTATACAACTCCCTCCAATCATCATGTAACCATCTTTGCTACAAGTTATTAGATCTAACCTCTAGATTCGCACCAGTGTCGGAGCAACTTATAAATCTCTTTGTGTAGTGATATGAATTATATATGCAATTGTACCAAACTTATTATTTATCATGTTGTGTCTTTGTTGCATGTTGATTTTTGGTTTATCGAGTCACTTGCAATTACTGACTTCAATGAGTGTAAGGATACTTATAATTTGGTTATTTAACATACTATTCTCAGTTTTTATTAAAAAGAATTTATGCTCAACATTGCACTTAGTAAATTGGTACCGGGAAGAAAGAAATATGAGGGCTTTTTGAAGGGTTCTAAGCATATTAGATGATTGTTTTTTTTTTGTTTCTTGTACTCGTAGGCGATTGGCTATCCTTGGCAGAGTCGTCTAAATTATCTACTTTTTGGTATATCTCTTGTATTCATGATTTTTCTGAGCTTATGGATAACTGTAGAAAAAAGATTAGCCTCAAACACAACTAAGAAGGTAGGTTATATGATGCTTTTAATTGAGCTTATGTACGCTAGATCAATGGTTTACTATTATTATATGAAGTCAGTATACACATTGCTGAATCGTTTGATATTTCTCTTATTTCATAAAGTATGGCTTAAGATGAATCTTTTAAGTATTAATTGGCAAAAGTTCACTTTTTCTTGGTGATTTTCAAGCATTTATAGTCGGAACCTTTCCGGTTTAGGTAATTTTCAATTTGAAAGTACAAGTGGTACACTGAATTAAAGTCCTGATCGAATATAAAGTAGGAACTCGAGACTAGTTAACTCTATTGGTTATTGTAATCACCAGGGCTTATAAACAGAAGCTTTACTTTGATCATATTTTACAACTTATTCTCATTCAATCTTCATATACAGGAATCATTATATGGATTCTGGAAAAGAAATCTTTGCGCAAGTAACTCGGGAGTCACTAATCGCCATATCTTACCCTGAACCAGACAAGGATGTTTCTGTTCTATCTACACCTGAGAATGTTATTAAAGCGGTAAATGCTGAGAAATATGACAATTACAGGTCTAAGCTCATCACAATGTACAACACAAAGTCACCAGACACTAAAGTTGAATCAGTCACCTGGGAACTCTAGGGCTAAGGCTGCCTTTGCAACATGTTCTGTTTTACAGACAAAGACTGGACTTTACCCTATCAACACTTTTGTTGTATCAACCTAAACCCAAATCAAGTCGACAAGTACTTCATTAGCCTTTGTATTTAGTTTTGGTGTATTCTTTTTCAAGTTTGAACTGCACTACTTAATGTTACCTCCTCTTTTTCTTTCTTACCCAAGTATAGATGTTTTTTAGTGTGTTCACTTTTGTGTTTTTGGTTGCTTCGTTTAAATTGATGTCACTCCAGCTGCAGTGCATAGTTCTTATACACGTGTTTGGTAGGAAGGAAAATGTTTTCTTGAAAAAAAAAGTTGATTTCTAACTTATTTTCTCTTGTTTGGTTGGTGAGTAGAAAATATTATATGGAAAATAAATAATATTTTTTAAGTGTTTGGCTGATGAATGAAAAACATTTTTTAGAAAACATCTTTTATTTTTGGCTAGAGAGTAGAAAATACTTTTTAGGAAACTAGTTTCTAACTCAAAAATCAACCCCGATAAGTGATCTAGGACTCGATCCCGAAACTCAAATTGGGACTCGAACTCGAGAATTGATCTGAAATCCGACCCAAAGATTTGACCCAGTACCTAACCCTGACTCTTGACCCGAGATCCGACCCCGACACTCGAACCTGGACACAACTCTTACGGCTGATCCGAGATCTGATCCCCACATTCGACTCGGAACTTGACCCTCCACTCCTAACACTGACAAATGACCCCGATGACTAATTTGGGACCAATTCTGACATTCGATTACGGACTTAACCCTAATTCGAGACCCAAGACCCGAACAACGACCCGACTTTCTAACCAAGACCAGACTCTGAAACTTGACCCGAGAATTGATCTCGGCTTCCGACCAAGGACACAACCTTACCCAGGAACCCGACTCCGAGCCCGACCCTGACACTTGAACTTGGACACAACCCCGGTGACCGATCTAAGAGTCGATCCTGACATTTGACCCTCAACTCCTAACACTGACACCCGACCCGATGACTAATTTAGCACCCAATTTCAACATTTAACCCAAGACTTAACCCTAACACCTGAAACCCAACCCTAATTCGAGACTCGAACAACGCCCGACTTTTGAACCAAGACCCGACTAAGAAAACAGACCCGGGAATCTATCCCAGTTCTTGACCCAAGACCCAACCCTACCCGGGACCCTAGATCCGACCATGGACCCAACTTTCAGACAGGATCCGACCACAATACCCGACCTCAACACTCGACACGAGGCCCGACCATGACTTTCGACTCGAAACCTGACCCTCGACTTTCGGTCGTGACCTTGGCACCAACACTTGACCCATATGACTAATTCGAGACCACATCATGACACCCGACTCGACCCTAACATCCAAATCGAGACCCGACTTTCGAACAAAGATTTGACTCAAACACCGGACCACGACCTTGACTCCTAACCCAGACACGACTCAGGTTCCGAATACTAACCCGAGACTTGACCCTGATATCCAACCTTGGACCCGACTTCTAAACCAAGATCTGACCCCCAACATCCGACACGATACCCGACCCCGACTCTTGACCTAAGACTAAACTTTCAAATCGGGACTCGACCCCAACTCTCGATTCGGGTCGTAACTTTCAAATCGAGACTCGATCAAGAGACCCGACTTTCAATTTGGGATCTGATTGCAAAACTCGACCCTGGCACACGACCCTGATGATCGATTCATGACCCAAACATGAACCTCACGCTTGACTTGGAACCTGACCTCGACTCTCAATCCAAAACTCACCTCCAACACCCGACACGAAACCCCACCCTGACACCTACTCGGGTCCAACTGTCACCATCCAAAAATTGAGTGATGGCACTCGTCTATTCCCACCAAGACAAGTCAGCTTCAACCCAACAATACGAAAGAAAAGTCAAAAGTAAGGCAAGAATAACATAATAGCGGAAAACTTAGTCATTCTAATAAAATCCTCCCAAAACCTGGTTGTCACGTGTACAAGTCACTAATGTATTAATATGGAATTGAAAAATAATTATAGTCTCAAAGTCTTTATTATTCAAATAGAACAAAGCATAAAGTAAGTATCAAGATAGTCCGCCGGGATGACAAACAACTACCTCTCAACGTATCCTCAGAAAGCCTCAGATGTAATAAGAAGAAGAGCAATCACACGGATTCGGGCGTGGAACCTACACAAGTGCAGAAGCAAGGAGTGAGTACCAAACAACACGGTACTCAGCAAGCAACCTACTAAACAAGGTAAAACTAGCTAGAAAACGATTACTCCTTTTATCCCAACCGAACCTCCTCAAACTACAACTTGCATGAAAATCAGCCCAGCCTAACTATTTCACAATACACAGTTCACAAGGCTTAACATTCACAGTCCAATAGTCATAGTTCAACAACCAACACGTATCAAGTTATGTCAATCACAAGCGTCAAACGAATCAATCACAAGTGTCAAGTGCATCAATCACAAGTAACAAGTAGATCAATCACAAGTATCAAAATGCATCAAACTACAATAGTCAAACTCTTGCCGGGACCATTTTTCTTCAGCACAATATCACTAGTCGGAGCCATTTCCCTTCGACAAAATATCATATCACTAGTTGGACCCATTTTCATTCAGCTTTATATCACATCACTTGGCGAGACCATTTTCATTCGGCTTTATATCATATCACTAGCCGGAACCATTTCCCTTCGGCTTTATATCACATCACTTGTCGAAACTATTTCCCTTCGACATAATCATCACATGTCTCATCACGGTGCACAACCATCAATGCAAATAAGCAAGTTCACACCATAAGAAATAAACAACAATTCAAGCAATTCAAGTCCACAATAATACCATCAAAGCATTTCATCAATCGACAAATTAGGGTCTACAACAAGACAATTCACAAAGCATTATGATCAACACATTGCCATTTTCGTTTATCCCCTTTTTATTCATTAAGATAATTCAAGTGAAATAATTGAACCCATCACCTCATTCTCATTACTCCCCAACATACACAATGAAGGGAAATACAAGATTCTATAAGTTTTACAAGATTTAGAAGATCACTTGTCTCAATTCAATCAAAAGTCAATCAAAGACTTGAGTCTTTCCTTTCCGAACAATATCCAAAGCCACACAATCTAGTTCAATCCAGTAATCACAATAAAATTCCAAAAATAACAACACCTAAATCAAACATTTTGAAAAATGGGTCAAATCAACTCAAAAAACTCAATTCCACAAATGGGGTTCGAATTCGAAAATCTTTACTTGAAAATGTTACCCAAGACGTTTGCAACTCATTGGTGAAAACCATTTTGAAAAAGAAATCAAAATCAGTTTACAATCATCATTTTACTTTAAAACTCAAGTTCTTAAAAACCTTGTCAGCAGCTCTAGCTAGGAGCAACTTCTTCTTCATATACTAGATACACATCTCAGTTTATGCATTTCCAGGTCAAATAGGAATTTTAATACTAGATACTAGATAGTAACATACCATTATCCCTTCAACTATCATTAGCTTATTTATTGAAATTAGAGATGCTAGTTTAATCATTAGTTAATCGCCTCTACTTTGGAAAACATCATTGGACAAGATAACAAGTGAATCTTGTACGGATAAGAAACGACCACCTAGCTAGGTAGTTTGGTAGAGTGTATAAGAATAATGTTAAATAGAGCGTATAAGAATAATGTTAAATAGAGCGTATTAATAATGTTTGTATTGTTTATTATGCATTATTTGGTGTGGTGTATTAAAAATAACATGCATTACATAATTTCTAAAAAATATACTTATTTACAAAAATACCCTCCACATATATGGTGGAAAAGATGTAGAAAAAGTTTTTAGGAGCAATTGTATGTTTAACCATGTTAATGCATGCATTAAAAGTCCTCGCATTACTAATTAATACCATGGATTTCCATATATATTAATAATACACACTTCAATCCAGAATAGATTGAAAAAGTATACCAAACAAGGTACTTGTAATAAACAAATCTAATGCATGCATTATTTTTTCTAATACACTAGCAAACGACCCCTGAGTATTCTCGGGGAAACAAAAGAGGAAAGGATGACTAAATAGTAGCACCTACTTATGGTTCAATTTTGTTTGAGCTTGGCGAGAAGGGACATCACCCAAAATGACAACTCCACAAAAGTAGAATAGTAGTGACTAGTGAAGAGGGAAGACACTCACATGAGCACAAAAGTAATTTAATGCAACAGTGTGATAATTCAATTTACAGTTAGCTAACTGAGAATGCAATAGAGAAAATTGTTTCTCGATCCAATATTTGTTCCCAAAGGTCTTAGCTTCTGCAACAAAGCAAACTCTCCAAATTTATGACCAAGAAATGACTTATGTTAAAGAGAGCACCACAAACTCAAAAAAAATAATCCACTTTCCTACAATTCAATCTAAGCCAGAATCATACCTATGTCAAGATAAGCAAAATATATGTGTTGATTTTTCCCCATCTCTGGTAGTACTCTCAAATAAGGAAACTCACAGCAGCACCTATGAACGGGCATAAGGCATTATCCATGAGCATAAAATACATTGAAGAAAATGTAAAACTAGCACTGGAGAAATGGGCATCCATGGTTCAGATAGAGTTCTTAACAGAACTGAGAAAACTAACATTTTGGATTATAATGTACATTTTTCTAAGTTCTGAAAGTGAACAAGTCATGGAGGCTTTGGAGAGGGAATACACAACTCTAAATAATGGTGTTATATCTATGGCTATCAATCAATCTTCTAGGATTTGCTTATCATAAAGCACTTAAGGTAATGCTCCTAGTATCTTTTATCCAATCATTTATTCCTTTGACATACAATTTACTTTTCTGGACAAAACATGAAAATGTCACTTCTCTTTTCAGGCACGTAGAAAGCTTGTGTCCATCTTCCAACCAATCGTGGATGAGAGAAGGGAGAGAAGGAACCAAAATGAGTCTATAGAGAAGAAAGACATGATGGATATTCTGTTGGAAGTTGAAGATGAGAATGGTAAAGAATTGAATGATGAGGAAATCATTGATGTTCTTGTAATGTACCTCAATGCTGGCCATGAATCTTCTGGTCACATTACAATGTGGGCTACTGTCTTTCTGCAGGAAAACCCTGAGGTCTTTAAAAGAGCTAAGGTAGCCAAGATTTCTCATTTCAGAAAATTAGTAAATAGTTACGTTAAAGTTTGTTACTTCTCACGAACATTATTTGTTCTAAAATAGGCAGAGCAAGAGGCAATTGTGAAAAGTAGGCCAATTGACCAAAAAGGTGGAACACTAAAAGAAATTAGGCAGATGGACTACCTGTCAAAGGTAACTTTCTGTTTCTTATCAACACTATATCCACAGTTCTGTTTCTCCAGCCAATTCCATTTACCTACAAATTTCATTCATTACTCTTTAATCTTGAAGGTGATCGATGAAACACTTTGTGTTGTTACCTTCTCCTTTGTAGTCTTCCGACAAGCAAAGGCTGATGTCATTATTAAGAGTAAGTTACAATCTTGTTCTTCTTACATTTTGCTGCAGGTAAGACCATATTGTGCCTAACAGAACAGGACTCACTTTTTCCCCAGGTTATACTATCCCCAGAGGATGGAAAGTTTTGGTATGGTTTAGGTCTGTTCACTTGGATCCTGAAATTTACAATGACCCCAAGGAGTTTAATCCTTCTAGATGGGATGTAAGTCTAAAGAGGCTCTGTTTAACCTACCACAACACCCCATCCACACCCCCATAAAATCCAAATAAAAATATAAAAGTACTGCTTCACCTTTATCCTATTCATTATAAATTTCATATGTTGTGTCAAGCCCTTTCGTTTGCTTTTCCTTCTTGATGTTCAGGATCTTACACCAAAAGCGGGAACATTCCTTCCTTTTGGAAGGGGAAGAAGATTGTGCACAGGAAATGATCTTGCCAAGCTAGAAATATCCCTTTTCTTCATCATTTTTTTCTAGATTATGAGTGAGTGAAATTTGTTCCTTCCCCCCATCCCCTTCCTATTTGGATTTAGGTACTTCATTTGTGGGTTGTTAACTCACTGCTGATTTGTTCTGTCTTCGCAGGCTTGGAAGGCAAAATCCTCTTGCCCTTTAATGTATTTGCCTCATTGCAGGCCTAAAGATAACTGCGTGGGCAGAGTAACAAGAGTCTCATCAACGACAAGTTCACGGTCAACAACAATAACAGCATACCTAGTGTAATTCCACAAGTGGATTTGGGGGTACAAGTGCATGGGCAAATAGAAAAAAGAATGAGAAGACTAATCTCTAACTCTAAATATGGAAATTACAACAGCAAAGCAATGGCCAACTATCTTAGTTAAGTAGGTAGGAAATATGGGAAAAGATTAAAAAAAATTGTACTCTTGAAAAATAGACTCTTTTCCCTTGTTTCATTTTGGTGCACCCATAAGGTTACTTTTTGGATAGATGATTGGGTGGCATTGGTAGAAATCATGTATTTTTGTAAGAATTTCTACTTTTTGGTATACTTTTTATATACGGGCTAGTTACTGCTTGTTAATAATATTCTTAATTCATCTAAAATATCAAAATAAAAAATATTTTTTCTCCTGAATTTTGCCTCCACAATTCTTGCTCTAGAGAATATGTACACATTTAAATTAGCAAGAGGATCATTTGCACAATGGTTAGTGATTTCTGGCTCCATTGTGTTAAGAATATTAAGAAAATAAGAGAAATTTGTTCCTTCTGTTGGAGCCATTCATTCTTTGAGGATAATGACATCAATTATATAATGTGCCTTGCAGCGCATACCGACAGCATAAGTCTTTTCCTTGTCTATCACTTCACCAACTTGACTTCATATCCCTAAGAGTTTTGACTTAGATCCTAAGCAATGACTGTAAATATGATGTGTTCATAGGAATACTGGTTGTAGATGTTCAGTAGAAATGGTGGTTTTGTTAACAAAACTGGACTCTGGCTGATATAGAATACTAGAAAGTTCAGTAGAAACGATGACAGGACAAGTGGAATAGGATAACTGTAAATTTGAGTTGGGATGGGGGACAGGGGAGGAAAGGTGTTGGAGAAAGAGGATTGATGGAATGTAGTTATGAAGCCAGGTAGAGGCACGTTCAACCTTTTAAAACTGAGAATCTGAAAATTTTCTTCAGCTGATAATTTATAGTTCCACATCACGGATTCAACATGTTCATTTGCTTATAAAAGGTTAACAGAGAAAGGTACATAAGAAAATGGATAGGATATTCACAATTGCCCCCTTTTCTATCACAACAAAAAGAATATAAAAAGAACCATAACCTGGCATGCTCATCAAGTGAAACCATAGAGAATTCACAATGTCAACCATGAGAAGGCCATTCATACCTTGCCTATACCCACTGAATTCTGACCATTCATGCAGCCTTCAATCAAGTCTTTTACCCTGCTATAATGTCAATTCAGAAGATGTTTCATCATACAGTGGGCATATCTAAACCCTTAAGTAAGAAAATAAGGAAGTACAGCAGAAATAAAGAACAGATGACAGTTCCAAACTGCTAAATCTCACCTAAAACTTGCTATGATCAAATCAGTGACCTAATAAATTGCCAGCTACTACAGGGGAGATAGAAGGAGAACAGCCGAACTAAAGAGTCATTCTGAGCGTACAAGACTTAGGCTTCCAAGTTAATTGGGGTTATGACAAAAACATGGATTATACATGCATAATACCATTGGTAGAAAATACTGCTGATTGCTCCAATGTGTTAAAACTTGCAGACTTGGATAACAAGATATCTTGTCAAAAATCAAAAGCTGTAAGGCTGATGATATTAGTTGAAATGAAATCACAGGCTTGCGGATACAAAGAAAAATATTGGAACTTTATATTTGATTAATTTTTCCTCAACCGACATGGCTGCAGCAGGTGTATTGCTTCAAAAAATTATGGCCTGTAAGATAACATGCACAGCTTAGAGAAGGTACTTCTCCCTGCACAGCTTTCATGTTCATGGTTAAAAAGCCACCTGACCTCCATTGTAAAGAATAGAAAGGACTAGCAGACCTGCAAAGCCCTCAGATCTGTTGGCGTATGTAGCATTGATAGAAAATGTACGACCAATAATAATTTAGTAGATAATAAAGACCAAAATAGGTAGTGAATAATTCAACTTTTGGCATGCTCAATTCTATTTCACCGACTTTCAATACTTCGCATCTGAATGATTTCACTTAGAGGAAGGGTTCTATTGGGACATGGAGCCCGAAACATCAAAAGAGGACTGCACAGCAGAGCTCAACTTGCTTGTAACTTTTACGCTATAGATCTATCAACCATGAGCAATGCAAGATACTGAAGAATTTCCGTCCTTCTAGAGGTTTCTGGCGATAACCGAGAAATTCTAGCAGATTACTGGTGCATGGTTCAAAATCGGTGGATAATGAGCTCACTCTTCTATCCTGCTCTACTTAAATACCACACTTTTGTCTCGGCAGTGTTTGAACCCGTGATGTGCGCCTAACCCACACGTCATGTACTGGGTTCTTATCACTAGACCAGACCCTGAGGGCAGCGCTTCATTTCCTAATTATGACTAGGCTTGGGCCCTACACGATCCACTAAAGTAAAGAAGAATTACTTCTTCTTATTGAAAAGTCTAATACAATGGAAATAGATGCATGAGTGAGCTGCAAGTTATCATTGTAGAAATGGCATATCATCAAAAGATGAAGCATAAAGTCAATGGCAGAAAACATCATCTGCAAAGTACAATTTACACGTAACTGCTCCAAGTAATTAGAATTGCTCTCACCAGGATGGTAGACCCCAAGCCAAGGTACTTCCTATTGATTTGAAGATGTCTAAAGTAGAGAATGATATAAAATTACCACGAGATATTTGATAAAAAATTTCCTTCAAATGACAGGACGGTATCCTGTTGGAGCTACATAATTTCTTAATTCAGGAATCCAATAGCTAGGATGCTAACAAGCATCACAATCACAAACTATGATTCTTTAACGACTTCAAACGTGAAAGAGAGACTAAAGAGTATAGTTGACTTACTAGCTTTGAAAGATGGTAATTCTATATATGGGTCAGTAACAATCACCAAAATTTAGAAGAGTACAATGTATGAAGATGAAAATCTAAAATGTATAAAATATAAGAGAAGCTTCCTTGCATGGAGCTAGAAAATATCACAATTCAGGTTAAAAAGCTAGGATATTAAGCAAACACCATAAACTGTTATTTGTCAATGACTTTAAACCTGAAAACATAAACCAAAGATCATGATTTTGTACGTGAGCCAGAGCAATCCACACATATGAAAAAGTATAAAGCACTCTTTGAGCATGCTGACAGAATGATTAACACTCACATCTCTCTCATTTCCACGAAGAAAGAAATCCAGCTAAGGCTATTTCCGGGGGAAATGCTTTACTAAAAAGGTAGCCCTTTCCTAGGTAGGCTGAAGATGGCACGTAAACCCCAAAGCGAAGGATAAAGACCTGCTGCCACCATAATTTAGACTTTCATCTTCCTACATGGTACTCCTGTAAAGATGGTCAAACAAGTGAACATGAGAAAGAAGCAAACCCAAACAATTACATTCTACTTCATTGACAAAATTGATAGCAATGGAAGCTAAGGAAAAGAGCTGCATAAAATATACTCCCTACGTCCCATTTTATTTGGCACCATTTGACTTGGTACGGTGTTTAAGGAAAAAGAGGAAGACTTTTGAAACTTCTGGCCTAAAACAATCTTTAGATATTTGCGTGAATGTAAATCATTTCATTAAGGGTAAAACAGAAATTTTAAAGTTAAATTGTTTGTATTTATAGTAAGGTGAAATTCTTTTGGGACGGACTAAAAGAAAAGGGTTCCACATAAAATGGCACGGAGGGAGTATATAAGTTAGAAGGGCTGTGAAATAAGAGAAAATAATCGAAGAATACATAATTTATGCCAAATTCACTTACAACGTTTCTACAAAGTGACAGTACGTCTATAAAGTGTTTCATCATCACTCTCCTCTTCTGATGCAATATCACTGCATGACATCTCTAACTTCCCACCCATACAAAATGATGGACCAGAACTTGCAGGCTCTATATAATCACCATACAATCTCTCTTCAAATCTTTGGTCGCTGCAGTTGAGAAACCAAGCCAAAGAACAATTGATTTCCTTGTTGCGCAACCTCTCATACCTTGGTTTGATTCTTGATTCCAAGCTATAAGTAAAGTACTCTGGAAAGTCCACAAGTTCTTTCATTGACCTGCCCATATCGCTCTTAAAAAAGTAATAGCCACTTTTCATGAGGCCAATATGTAAAGCAACTAACTGAGGACATTTTATGATCATCTTAGCCACATCTTCAACTGAAAAACCCCGCTCAAGAAGGAACTCGATAGGTTTCGATATCACATGCTGGTGGAGGCTAAGAATTTGTGGCATCGTCTCAATTACACGAGCAAAGCCATCAGGATCGATCTTGAGCTTCAAGTTTAAGAAATACTGTTGTGATGACAGCTTAGCCTTCAAAGGCAAGCCAATAATTTGTGGATACTGTGCAATAACAGAAGGCAAAGCTTCCCTACTAATTCCAAAACTGAGTAAGCAGTTAACATTAAGTTTCACTGTCTCTTCAAGATCATATCCAAGTATATACGCCCGTCTCTCAAGCATCCTTGCTAAAATTTTCTTCGGCAGACCCAACGAAAGCAAATAGTCCACAAATGGTTTAATCATTGTCCCAACTCTCATTCCTAAGAAATATGGATATTGTGCTACCATTGGCCCTATATCCCTTGGATTAACCCCAATACTAACCAAATAGGCCACTGAAGTACTCATTGTTCCCTCAAGCTTAAACCCTAACAACTCAGGATATTTCATTAAAACATAGGCAATATCATGTTTCTCAACATCAAGTCCTCGTAAAAATTTGACAACTGGAACAAGCTCCACTACAACACTAGCATGGAGACAGTGTGGGTAAAGTTTAACAAATTCACCAAGTCTTGACCTTTCAATCCCAATTCTTTGTAAGTAGGTTAAAACAGGTATCACATTTTTCCTCAGACTATAACCAAGCATCAAGGGATACTGATTAATATCATGAATTGTTAGGCCAAGTTTGTGAAGAAACTCAACACGTTGACGCATGATTTCAACAGTGGATGGCAATTCTAGGTGTTGTAGTTCATCGGGTACTATCCCTATACTCTTTAAATAGTCAGAAATTATTACCCGAGACACCAGTTTTTCCTTTCGCCCTTGAACTATTCCCCATGTCACTGAAGGCATTTCATACTCAGGGAATTTTTTTGTGGAGAAGGGTCTCTGTCTCTCTCTCTGCTTTGGGTAGGTTGATTCCAAGAGTATTATTCTGGTGACACTATCAACTGCTACTTTTCTTCTAAACATTTCAGACAATCGAAACAATTTTATAGAAAGATGCGTAACGGGATTAAAACCTTACCTTTGTGGAAGCTCCCTTCCATGGCTTCAATTATGAAAACTCTTTTATAATCTCAATCAAACTCTATACAAACGGACCTCTAAAAACATTTTAAAGCCATTAATAGTCCTTTGTCGGAGAGTATTAATAATGTTGCAATTGAGATTATTATTTTTATTAAAAAAAACCCAATATATCTCCTTTGTTATAAATACAGTGAATGACTATTTTTTAGAGAAAATTTAGGAACACTAAATGTGGGATCAAGTCAATTTTCTCCCACTATAAATAGAGGTGTTCTCTTCATTGAGAAATGATAAGTCTTCTCTCTTTTACCTACTTTCTCTTTTTTCTTATTTTATAGTTTCATAACACATTATCAACACGATTGTTTTCAATTTAAGCCAATACAGTGTCCTACATGGATAATTTAGTTAG
Source organism: Solanum etuberosum (assembly GCA_029582245.1). Lineage (NCBI taxonomy): Eukaryota > Viridiplantae > Streptophyta > Magnoliopsida > Solanales > Solanaceae > Solanum > Solanum etuberosum. The sequence continues at coordinate 52,773 of JAJONR010000462.1, read as the reverse complement.
TCAAAATTGTTGCAGAGTATCATCAGCAACTCGACGAACTAGATCCTGAAGGCTAAAGTAGTGTGATTCTTTTCTAGGGATAGTTTATTAAATTTATGAAATTGCAGCACTCAATATTACGCGTGCCAAGGGAGAAATCTTTTTCGTAAGATAATTAAGTATTATTATTATACATATTGTTTGACCTTGAATTGCACATGTGTACGTCATCAATTATAATTACATGCTCTAATCAAGTAGTGATACTTATATTGCTTCGTTTGGATGCTGAAAGACATTCTTTATGCATTATAATAAAAGATATTGGGTTTTAGTCTCAATATACCATAATGATGACTAAGGTAAAATAATGTGTTTTTAATTAAAATAAAATAGTCATTAAATCTATCTCATTGAAATCGCTTTATTTCTTAAAGTGAATGTGATAGCAGTGCATAATATGTCTGAAAAAAGACACGTAATTGAATAATGCACATGAACAAGGAATGAGGTACTAAGCTATGATAATTTGATATGCTCAGATTGTTGTGTTCCATTCATGAATAATGAGAACTTTTGATAAATGCTACATATACAGATCCATTCACTAAAAGTGAATGTAGTAGCAGAACATAATCTGAAAGAAGACAAGTGATTGAATAATGCACATGAATATGAAATGAGGTACTAAGTTATCAAAATTTGATGTACTTAGATGATTCATATGTTCTATTCATGAAGAATGAGAACTTTTGATAAATGCTAAAAAATATAGATCTATTCTATGAAGTGAATGAGTTGTAAGTCCACCATGTTAGGCGTGAAAAAGGTCGCGACATTGATCGTGGACGTGGTATCACCAAGAATATCTTTGGACAGATATGTGTTGTAGAAAAGTTTCATACTTTATCTTTTGGCTTGTAGTGAAGAAGAATTAATTCGATTGATGCACATTCTATAGTGAATCAAAAATTTACTAATTCAATACTTTCATACTTTGGTTTGATCATATGGAACATCATAGTTGTATAATGATGAGACGAATTATAGAAAAATCAAATAGAGACCCATTAAAGAACCTAAAGATTTTTTTAAATGGTGAATTTTCTTGAATTGCTTGTTATTAAGGCAAGTTGAGATTGAGTCCCCTGCGTTCTTGAAACGTATATATGGGTATATTTGTGGACCTTTTCACCCACCTAATGGGTTGTTTAGATATTTCATGGTCCTAATAGATGTTTCTTCTAAATGGTCTTATGTCTGCCTATTGTCATCTCTCAATTTAGCATTTGTAAAATTGTTGGTACAAATAATATGATTTTGGATATAGTTTCCTGATAATCAGATTTAGTCCATTCATCTTGATAACTTTGTAGAGTTTTCATTCCAAGCATTAAATGATTATCAATCGAATACACCCAATAGTTAATGTGATATTGCAAAATAAAATTTAATATTATAGATGTGCATTTTATTGTGATGGGATTACGACTCACCTCCAAAAGAGGTAGAGTAATTGAGAACAAATAAATTTGAAATTTACTCCTGAAATATTAAATTTGAAATTTGCTTATATAATAGTAAATTAAAATTTTACTAAAGCAAAAGACACATAGTATAGTAAACTTGGTGTTTACTGGAACTAATAATTTTATTCGTTGACATGAATGATTTGTCTATCCCGAAGATATACATATTGAGTAGTAGACATATATTGAAGAACTAAAAAATTCTTCATGAATTCTTTTTATTTTTTGTTCTCATGATAAGTTGATTGGATCAACTAATGTTGGGATTAAATTCCTAAATTCTGAAAGTATAAAAGGTGAATATAGGCCCGTTCACATGTCATATGCTATGATAAATAGATGCGTCTATAAGATAATCACATGTGCGTTTATTGTCAACCTGCAGTTTGACATTCACAAAACTGTTTGTGCAAGATAATTAAGTTTAGAGTGCAACTTTCAGAACATGTAATCAAGACAATTCATCTTGATAATATTGATAAATATCCAAGTTGAAGTGACATTAAACGTCTCAGATAAATACTCAAACAATGATTATGAGAAAAAAGTTTCATGGTTTGAAATATAATGTATCACATACTAAAGTAATTATATGAAACAAACCAATAAATTATGATCAATTTTTCTCTCAATTGATTTATGGTCTGGGACCAAATAGTTTTCATCTGATAATTTTGATGTAGTATATGATTAATGAATATACCATGATTCACAAAGATGAATTCTCCAAAATAAATTGAGATATATGTTAGTTTGTCTAACATAAGGGAGAGATAAGAAGCAATGCAAGAGTTGTAAATGCTTCTATTGAATATCTCCAAAATATAGAGTCTATGACATGCACGGAGCATGATAGACTAATCGGTTCTAAATAAATAATCTTTAAAAAAGGAGAGAAGCAAAAATGATCATAATAAAGAGGCAATGTGATCTTAAAAAGCCTACAACATATCACTTCATGAAACCTCATGAGAGAGGTACGTACATGAAAATAATGAAGTGATGAGATCTCAATAAGTTATGTCGTATTGTGAACCGATACAAAGTGATATCTCATCGACGATATCTTTGATATAATATAACACAATATTATAAAAGATTATGAGAATATGAATCCTACGTCTATTAAAGCATGCTGACGTAGAAATAATTATCAAGTAAAAATTGGAATGATAAATATAGTGAATGTCTATCTTTTAGAGAAAATTTAGGAATCCTACTTTGTGACCAAGTCAATTTTCCCCTATAAATAAAGGAGTTCTCTTCATTGTAAAATCATCCCTTCAAGAGAAATAATAAGTCTTCTCTCTTCTCCCTACTTTCTTCTTTTTCTTATTTTATAGTTTCATAACACCTTTACTATTTTCTATTTTCTATTTTTTAAACCAGTGCCCCTTTATTATTTGAGTTAATCCTCCATTATACTCCCCCCGTCTCAATTTATGATGCACTTTTCAGATTTCGAGACTCAAATCTCTCCCAAATCGTAACAGATTAAAAAAAAGTCGATAATTTTACATAGTTATGTATCATATACAAAAAAAAGTATGAATTTAATATACACTGATTTATTTATAAAATAGTGTTGCAGATACTTAACAACATGTAATATATCACAACATCTGATACATAACTATGTTATACACATAATAAAGTTATGTGTCATATACATAACTATGAATATGATACAAACTGATTTTGTTATAAAACATTATTGGTTATGTATCAACAGTAATATTTAATAGTATCTACATATACATAGCCTTCTACTAGTTGAATAAGGCTAGGTGTATGTATCGGTAGTAAAAGATAACAAAATTTATAATAGTTGTGTATCCAATACATGACTATGAACATGATACATACTAATTAGTGTTTCAATAAATTAGGGCTATGTATCAAAACTAATATTTAAAAATGATATATTGTACATGATAAAATTGTAATGTATCATAAAGGTGAAACGAACAAATTATACATTAATTTAAGAATCAAAATCAACTAGATACATTAAAAGATCTACCGAAAGCAACCAAAAAAAATCAACAATTTGATCTGCTAAAAGCAACAAAAAATAATGAAGAAATCCTTCCACACTTTCTCCTTTGCCTGTATCAACTCTTGTAGTTTTTTTTCACTTTCAACAATGACGTTATCCATGGATCTCGACTCAAAACTCTTGGAGCCAGCCACCAGCAACTCTTAATAAAATTATCATAATGTTGAAACAGATGTATTATACATTAATTTAAGAAACAAGAACTGTTTTAGAAATAAAAACTAAGGTTTCGAAAATCAACTTAACTTTTTAAGGAAAAATCAATTTTCAAAGAGAGTCATCATTTAATTTTTGAAAGAAATTAAGAAAACTTAAGATTTTCAAAAGATTTAAAACAGAGAATAATCATTTGAAATCCAAAGAGAGTTCAAGGTTCAATTTACATTTCGAGAAGGTGTTAGGCCCTCGAAATGTCCGCTAACGTGCGGTTGACCAACGACTTGACTAAAATATTTGACTAATTTTAAAAATATTAACTAAGTAAAGAAAACCCAATTTTTCATTTTTGAAAGGAAATAAACTAAAGAGATTTTCAGGAAAATAACTCTTATATTAACAAACAACTAATAAGTAAAAATAAGTGATATAAAAATTTCAATTTGAACATAAAAGAAGAAATGACTATCTCTTGGAAATTTAATTAAACTTAACCAAATCAAATAAAACATTAGTTAATACAAACAATAAATAAATAAGAGTAAAGAAAGAAATATTAAATTTGGGTCTTTTTGCCCAAACTCAAATCTGATGGGCTGTTGGCCCAAAACCTGTCCCAAGCTAACAAAAGAGCTGCAAATGGATGGGCTTCGGCCCCTTTTAACTCATGTTTGCTACTGTATTTAGGCTTTGTCCCACTTTCTTTATGTATATCAGTTGTATCACACTGTATATCCGCATCGAAACCTGTAAATCTGATGCATATTCAGTGTATACATTCATTTTTTGGACCCGCGAAACCTGTATTTTTGCCTCAACCCTTGTTTTTGACCTGCATATCATGTATACAGTATATGTATACAGGTGTATACTGCTGTATATAGCAGGTATACAGACCGTTTTTGAACTTTTCGGGGCCTGAAATCGATCTTTAGCCCTGTTCATTGGTTCCCTTGATTCGAACAACGAAGAGGCAGACTCGAAGAAATTCAAATCGATGAAATGCAAGAAAGGAGTCCGAAATAGACTCGAATGGAGTTTTCACATGCAAATAAAGAGTAAAAAGATTAGCATTCACACTTGAGATTATACCATAAGAATGATACCTTTAGTAAAAACACGATAAATAAGACATAGCTAAAGAAACTATCAGCATACATGACAGGGAAATGAAACATATATCCACATACGCAAAATAAAGGTTGATCAGTTAAGAGCATGTGAACATGACTTGGGTATCAAGTCTTTTGACATAAACTAAAGGTAACAGAGGAAAATAGTAAGCAGTGTTGAGAATTGTTCCCCAAGTCTGATTATTTTTAAAGAAAGTTTCCAAAAAAGATTTTACATCTATAATATAAGAACAAACTAGTATTAAATAGTCATATTATTAAGCCAAAACAGCCTTGTCCCCTCTAGTTTTAAGGATAATTAGTCCAATTATAAACAAATGCAAAGTAAGCTAAGTCATGGTATTATAATCCAAACAAATGAGCTACTGTTACTTCACCCAACTTCATAAACATCATATCAATCATAAAACACGATCTCATCTTAAAGTGATACATTTAACGATTTCAAAATAAATGAGATATCTTAAGAAAAATCTCAACACAACTCATTAATACTATCACTAAAGAGACCAAAGCTATGCTACAGTCAAAGTACTACAAGATGAAACAAAACAGACATGAAGAAATCCGAGCTGAAATAAAAATTAGAAAGGAAAAAAAAGTTGTCAAACAATGGAGTCACTGGACAAAGATGCAACATTTCAGCTTTTGAGAGCAACCACGAGACATAAATCAGGTAAAGAAAGTTATGAAACTGATATTGAATCAAACAAATGAGACTAAAATCCAATTAACACAACAATCATGTAACAATAAGATGCTTGAAACAGTGAACCTTAAGGCCCTTAATACAAAACTCCTATCGCCAATACATTTTACAAGACATGCTCAACTAGAATACACAACGAAAAAACCTCAATGGACCCAAGCAGTAAACAAACAAAGCAAAGAACGACCTAAAGACATTACTGTAAAAGAACATTCATATCCGAAATGAATTAAGATTAGAAGAGAATTTCACCTTTTTGAGGGCAGCGAGCTGAGACTAGACGAGCAGTAGACGACTTCACCACCACTGGAATACGACTCTGAGAATGTCGATGGACAAAACAGAATCAAACGAGAGAAAAAAGTTGATTCCCAATCTCTATAACTTCGAAACATATTTCCTAAATATTTGTATATAACTGTGTATAGCTAGTAGTTCATTGCCTTTTTCTCTAATCCCAACTGATTTTTTTAAAACTTTTTTTTTCCAACTTTTTCCCAACCATTAACAATGAAGAATAGGGGGTATTTATAGAGGAATTTAGGGCAGAATTCAGTGGAAATTTCGGGAGGGATTAAGATAGAATTCCAAAAATTGAAATTCAAACCTTGAGGAGATAAGGTTGGAGCTGGAATTAGTACGAATTCCCAACGGAATGATGATGGAGGCCATTCGATTTGGAGAGCAAGGACGCTCAAGCAACAAAATTTTCACACCTGGAAGATTCTCGTACTAACGGATAAGGAAGACGATGAGGGTTACGCGATTTGGAGGCTCGCTGGGCTGGATTCGCTGGATTTGTGTCGATTCTGGCTGGGTTTCGATGCTGGACTCGTTCATCGATTTGCTGGGTTCGTCTATGCGGAAAAGAAAAAGAAAGCGTACAGGGGTCGGGTACTGTTTTGGTATTGTTGGTGTCTTTTGCTGAGAAAAGGAAGTAGGCCGGGTCGGGTATTGGAGTTGGATTGGTTCGTTGGGGTGGGCTTCTGAAGTATTGAATTGGATTAGTTGAAATAACCCACATTTTGCCCTCTTAAAAAAGGTTCAAATTATAGACCAAAAGTGGTTAAAATCGCATTTGAAGGAAAGGTCCAATGTATTGCAATTATGGCCAACGAGAGTTAAGGATTTAGCCGAAATTAGATGTAATTGGTAAACACGACTAATTACTAAATAAGACGAATTACTATTAATTAATTAACGAGCTTCTTAATCTTAACGAAATAAAATAATTACATTAATTATAAGACAACCAATTTAATTAACTCAAAATTGTAACTATAATTTACGCTAAACTCAATTAATAAAACATTTAACTTAAAAAGTGTAAAATCTTTTTAAAATGATTTTCAAATATTTATAAGGTATTAATTACATAAGTCATTATACAAAAACTATTTATCATCTAAAATATTAGAAAGATGACTAAATCACTTTAAAATCTTGAAAATATTTGAATTTTATAAACTAAATATTCTAAATTGTTGAAATCTAAGAAGCTCGAAAATTAATTCGTATCGGGGAGGATCAAAATTGGGTGTCAACAACTGTCCCTCGTTTGACTTGGATTGATGAAAGAAATTCGAGGCAAATGAAATTGACCAATCCAATTTTGACCGACCACATCTTCATCCTTCAGAAAAATGACTTTTGGTACGGACTTTAGGAATTATGGCCGAACCCCGGTGTCGGATTTCCTACATATCTTAGGCTATATGAGATTTCAGTCCACTTGTAGTTCGATACGCTTGATTTGACGCATGATTAAGAAAGCAATTCAAAAGCTATCCCGATATCGAACTATGAAGAGACCAGATTGCTCGGGAATAAGATTTAAGAGAGAATGTTGGGATACAGCCGAGTTTTTAACATTGAGCCCGCCTACATATCCTTAAACATTAGGAATCAGGATGTTTGTAGTTCGACTCGATCGATTGAAAAGGAAATCTAGTATGCTAAGGTATTCTTCGGTTGGGAAGAGTGACAAATAAGTCGAGTATGAAAAAGAGGCTTGCAACCTATTAGCCATGAATGTGGTGCACTTCACATCCATAAGTAAGAACTTACACGGACATAATTTCCAAAGCTCTTGGTGCGTTGTCACTCAGATTGGAAAGTTGCCTCCAGTGAGAACCAAAATTTTCTGGATGTGAAACTGAAATCGGTAAACCCAAAGAAAAACCCACATGCCTTTTGATAGGGGTGTGGTTTGAATGTGGTGGAAGTCACTCCTCAGCTTGCGTCCTAAGAGTTTGATACTCCTCTTCAGACTATGTCCCAGTTCGTTGCTAAGAAAAAGTTTCACGTTGTGCTGCATCCTTGTTGATGTCATCCGCACTTGTGGTTTGATTTGAGAATTCATCCTCTTGGATGCTCTCGAAAAATACTGAAATAAACTTTTTAGTAGAAACTATAACTGGAAAAAATGGTATCATCTCTTACGATGCTTTTCATTTATCTTCTTGCACATTTCTGTGGATACACCATCATCTTGGTATTTTAAAATCACTCTTGCTTTGAAAGATGTCATATAGGTATGTTCAGTATATGTCTGCACACTCAAAGTAAGTAATCAGTAGACATAGTGTCGCTTTAGCTAGCGGCTTGAGCCAAAAAATAAAGAAAGATCATTTAAGTAATAAATGAGTATATCTTTACGAATAGGCATAAACATCATTTTCAACTAGACGAGAAAATAAAGAAGTAATAAGAGTAAAAGATAATGGATACTTCTTTCGAACATCGTGTGTCCATTATAACTCATGATTTGCTGAGGATTTGGAGATATCATTGCTTGTTTTGTGCATGACGAACTCCGATGATCTCTGCAGCAAGCCAGATGGCTTGATAATGATCCAACTGTAATGATGTGGATAGCTCAATGATTATCCAATTGTAACGAGGTGGATGACTTGATGATTATCCAACTATAATGAGGCGGATGGCTTGATAATAGTCCAACTATAACAAGGTGGATGGCTCAATAATATTCGCTTCTCAGCTCGCGCTAAGAAAAAGTTTCACGTTGTGCTGCATCTTTTTTGATGTCATCTGCACCTGCGGTTTGATTTGAGAATTCATCATCTTGGATTCTCTCGACAAAGAATGAAATAAACTTGTTAGCAGAAACTGTAATTTAAATAGAGAAGTGATATGTTTTACCGTATTCGACACATGTTCTTTTCTATAAATGTTCTGACGTCAGCCTCCATTGGTTTTGACGCAGTAGATGATGACTTGATATGATGTGGGTGACGATGCTTCATTGATATGATAATGATGATCCATTGGTAGGATAATGCTACTACATGATAGGATGATGATGCCCCATTGGTAGGATGATGTTGATGTCCCTCTAGGTGATGACATTGATAAGATGATGATTCTTTATTGATGATCCATTGGTATGATTATGTTGATGTCCCTCTGGGTGATGACGTTGATGCTCCATTGATAGGATGATGATTCTTCATTGATGATCCATTGGTAGGATCATGTTGATATTCCATCGATAAAATGACGATGATGTCCTTCTGGGTGATGACGTTGATGTTCCATTGATAGGATGATGATTCTTCATTGATGATCCATTGGTAGGATCATGTTGATATTCCATCGATAAACTGACGATGATGTCCCTTTGGGTGGTGGTACTATCTCATTTGATAATACTGTAGAAATGTTCCTCTGGGTAATTCACATTACCGTGTCTGATATCGACGTGATTTGTGAATATTCTTCAAACGTCCTTGATGTCATTGTGACTCATGCTTTGCTGGGAATTTGAACGAGGTGTTGTTGCTCGTATTCTGAACTATTTTTTTCTTCTGAAAAATGATTTTTAAAAATTAATTTGGGAAAGGTCACTGTCAAATGTCATGCCATGCATAACTTAAATGAACGTCCTTGGTTCGAAACTTCGGTGTATACAATAGCTTGTTCTGGAGAGTTCAAAAATCCTTAAAGCTTGGGAAATTTCTGACACGATCCTCTCGAAATCTGCTATAATTGAAAGGTTTTGCAGTTGACTCTGAATCCAAAGGTGTCGGAGATTGCAGCAATTGACTATGAACTTTAACGATGTCAGAGATAATTTGAAGTTAGCTTTAAACTTCTAATATGCTTGAATATTCGAAATTTACTACAAACTTTTAGTGATGCTTGAAGAAATTTTTGAGGCCATTCTCAATTTCTTTTGTCCCAGTTAGATGTCTTGGGGTATCTCGAACGGTTGATATATGACTTGTAGAATTTTTGAGACCCTCTCAAAAATTCTGTCCTAGTTGCGATTTTCAATGCATCTTCAGTCTTGACTTGTTGGAGAGATCTTCTTGAGAATTTTTTAGCCCCTCTCAAAAATTCTGTCCCAGTTTCTATTGTAAAGGAAAATAGAAATCTTACGGAAGATATGACCGAGCCGTTGTGGCGCCTACGTATCCCGTTGAAGCAGGAATCAGGTCGAACGTAGTTCCCCCAATCGAGCATTAACGAAAATAAGAAATTTTAAATAATGAAATGACCGAGGCCAACATAGGCCGCCTACGTATCTCATTCTTGAGAATTCAAGCCGAACGTAGTTCAAGTACAAAAGAAGGAAATATTAAAAGGGATAAAGGGTGACCAAGGCCGACATAGGCCGCCTACGTATCTCATTCTTGAGAATTCAGGTCAGACGTAGTTCATTACAAATAATGTGCGATAAAATGGGAAGAAAGAGATTAAATATGAATTTTCAAAAGAAAGATAACAATAACTTCACATGCAAAATTCTGGCCAATACTGGCCATACTTCTTTTCAACCTTTGATGATGAATATCTTCAAATGACTCTGTTCAGAAATGTCTTGCACTTACTCTTAAGCATCCAATATGTTATCCCTTGAGGTGGTTTCCTCAATATTGATCAAATTGTTGTTTATCATGTTTTGAATCTTGTGTTTGAGGGTTAAACAATTCTCTGTATCGTGTCCAACAGCTCCTGAATGATAAGCACATCTGTGGTCAGCTTTATAAAATTTTCTCAAAGGATTGGTTGGTCTTCCTTCTATGGGATGGAGTATACCCGTTGCTTTCAACCTTTCATAAAGTTGAGTTTGAGATTCCCTTAATGGTGTAAACACTTTAGGAGCCTTCCTAATGTTTGGACGGGGAAATTTTTTCTGATTGACATTGTGGTTTCGATATCTTCTTTGTGGAGCCGACCACATATGGGTATCCATGACAACGGATACCTTTTCTTCTTTTCCCTCTAATATATCCATATCACTAATTCTGGTAGCTTTTCCATAAGCTCGCAATGTGATAAGGTTTGTGACCTTTCCAGTCTTGAAACCATCTTCCAGAGCTTCTCCCACCTTGACGTTCTCAAAAAAAAATTGTCCCATCATGCACAACATTCTTTCATAGTATTCAGGCTTTTGAGTTCGAATAAACATTTCAGTGATTTCACGTTCAAACATAGGAGGTTGAACTCTTGCAGCCTCTTTTCTTCAACGAAGAACGTACTCTCAATAGTTTTCTGTAGATTTCTGTTTGATCTTCTCCAAATAGTATCGATCAGGGGAACTTATATGTTATGTCCAAATCTTTTAATGAAATCCTTGCGAGTGCATTCCAACTCGTCCGTTGTTTTAATTCTTATGATGTAAACCACTCTAGAGCTTCTCCATTTAGACTTCGACTGAAGAGGCGCATCAACAATGCTTCATTTTTTCCAACTCCAATAAGTTGATCACAATAAGCCCTTAAATGAATCAAAGGATTCTCAACTCCACTAAAAGTGTCAAATTTTGGTACTTTAAAACCTTCTAGAAGCTCCAAATGTGGATGAATGCACAAATCTTCATAATTCAACCCCACAATGTTTGTGGTGTATTGAAAGTCATTTATTGCATTCGTAACTTCCTCTCTGATGATTTGATCAGTCTTTCCTTTTATGACATTCCACTGCTCCTTCTCATAATAATCGAGTTCAAAATCTGTAGTAGAGGGAGGGTAAGATTCTGGCGATATTAGAAGATGAAATGCGGTTTTTAGAGGTATAGGTTTAGTGGTAGGTGGGTTTTGGACAATTTGAGTAGGAATTTGATGGTCGGGAGGAAAATTCTGGAGACTGTTGGTGTTTGGAATTTGAGGAGTAGGTGACTTTTGGTGTGAGGAGCTAGCATGATGTGAGTTAGGGGTGGTTAGGTCTATGATGGGAGGCTTTGGATTCGTAGCGGTGGACAAATTGTTTGGAAAACGTTCGGATGTTGGATCCGAAGTAGGAAAATAGAGTGGAGGTCTTTCGTTGTCTGGAGTAGAAGTGTTGGCAATGATAGCCAAATTTGTCAAATCCCGGGTCTTATTCATTTCAGCCCTCATTTCAGTAATCTGTTGGAACAATTGTGCAATCAACTTGTTCTGTTCAGCAATGATAGGGTCATTCACAGTGATTTCAGTCAAATCAATATTCTTGACATTTTGAACCACTTTTTCTTTGCCTTTTGACAAATATTGGTCGGAGAAGGAATATTTGGGGTCTTTGGACCTTGTGAAGTATGGATGTTCTGCCATTTTCTCAACACATATCACTTTTGAGTGTCTGACAAAGAAAAGCAACTCAAAAGACAAATGTGTTAGTATGTGTCGATGATAAATAATACAAAATATCACACATGATTACAAACAGATAAGAGTTGCTCCATTTGAAGATAAACTAGCCCACATATATAGAGAAATGACTAAATAGACAAGAATTTGTCTATTTGACTTTGAGTTTAATGAATAAAAAATGTCGACTTGAATCGAGACAAAATCGATTGAATCTTTTATTGTCTTACTTCAAATTTTTGATTGAGATGTAACTCTAATTTCTTTGTAAGAGTTGAAAAAGATATAATTTCTCAAAAATGGGGACCGAACCTTGAAAGGCTGCCTATGTATCTCACAAAAGAGAATTCAAGTCCTACGTAGTTTGACTGACTTGAATCTCTTTTTGATTTGAGACGGTGAATCTTTTTCTGATATGAGAGAGTAATATTTGAAAAATGAAGTTTGAATTTTATTGGGAAACTAAAGACTCGCAGAGTATTTGGACGCACTTTTGATAGTGACTTGATATTCGTGCTTAAAGGGTTCTAAAAAATATTGAAAAAGAGTGAGCAAGAACATCTCCAAGTGAACAACACATTCAGACAAGTAGCTATAACATATAAACAAATATTGTGCGTTCTAAACAAATATGTGAACCTTTTATGCCAAGGGTAGGCCTAACGATTTGAAAATTGTATAACGTCATTTGAAACATTCCATTTCCCCAAAAACCCAAATTTATACAAATTTTATGAATAAACTGAATGGGGATACATAATAGGGAAAATGGGATACAAATTAATCAGTCCCGCGCAGGGGTACAATCATAAACTATGCTTCCATGGAAGATCCTTCGTTCTTGATTTTTTGTCATCTCCGGATGTGCACGCTTTCGTTTGCAATGTTAACTCGATGCTTCTTTGACTCGAACAAACTCTTAAACTCCCAACCGCAAGAGACAATGTTTTGCCAAATGACGTATACGTCCTTCAAATTTAAACACACAAGTATGATTGTCTTTTTATTGACCAATGGGCCAAATAGACACATGGTGGGCTTCTAATGGGCCCAACACGCCTTGAGTGTTGGGTCAACTTAGTTCAAAATGCGCTAAATTTAGAATTTGGTTTCGCTCTACGCTAGTTGACTAAGAGTAACTTTTGAAAGACCGGAAACCCAAGCGGACAACTTAGGCTGAAACTCACAACAACCATTGGACGCATGATGAACCAATAAATTGCCGATCATTCCAAAAAATGGTTGAGTATAAAAAAGCCCGGTTGCGATTACATAAAAACTGTTCTTTAATATACTATACATATATCAGAAAATGCCATGAATGCAATGATAGTTTATAACAATTTAAACAAGTAAAGCATAGATAAGCAATTTCAACAATTATCAATAAATAGTCAGATAGTCAAATCATTATGATTAGAACTTAATTAAATCCCCAGCAGAGTCGTCATTTCTTTTTTAGAAATAAAAACTAAGGTTTCGAAAATCAACTTAACTTTTTAAGGAAAAATCAATTTTCAAAGAGAGTCGCCACTCAATTTTTAAAAGAAATTAAGAAAACTTAAGATTTTCAAAAAATTTAAAACAGAGAATAATCATTTGAAATCCAAAGAAGGTTCGAGGTTCAATTTACATTTCGAGAAGGTGTTAGGCCCTCGAAATGTCCGCTAATGTGCAGTTGACCAACGACTTGACTAAAATATTTGACTAATTTTAAAAATATTAACTAAGTAAAGAAAACCCAATTTTTCATTTTTGAAAGGAAATAAGCTAAAGGGATTTTCAGGAAAATAACTCTTATATTAACAAACAACTAATAAGTAAAAATAAGTGATACAAAATAATTCAATTTGAACATAAAAGAAGAAATGACTATATCTTGGAAATTTAATTAAACTAAACCAAATCAAATAAAACATTAGTTAATACAAACAATAAATAAATAAGAGAAGGAAGAAATATTAAATTTGGGCCTTTTTGCCCAAACTCAAATCTGATGGGCTATTGGCCCAAAACCTGTCCCAAGCTAACAAAAGCTGCAAATGGATGGGCTTTGGCCCCTTTTAACTCAAATTGTCTGCTGGAAATGTTTGCTACTGTATTTAGGCTTTGTCCCACTTTTTTTTATGTATATCAGCTGTATCACGCTGTATATCCGCACCAAAACCTGTAAATCTGATGCATATTCAGTGTATACATTCATTTATTGGACCCGAAAAACCTGTATTTTTGCCTCAAACCTCATTTTTGACCTGTATATCATGTATACAATATATGTATACCAGTGTATACTGTTGTATATAGCAGATATACAGCCAGTTTTTGGACTTCCCGGGGCCTGAAATCGATCTTTAACCCCTGTTCATCGGTTCCCTTGACTCGAACAACGAAGAGGCTAACTCGAAGAAATTCAACTCGATGAAATGCAAGAAAGGAGTCCGAAATAGACTCGAATGGAGCTTTCACATGCAAATAAAGAGTAAAAAGATTAGCATTCACACTTGAGACTATACCATAAGAATGATACCTTTAGTAAAAACACGATAAATAAGACATAGCTAAAGAAACTGTCAGCATACATGACAGGGAAATGAAACATATATCCACATACGCAAAATAAAGATTGATCAGTTAAGAGCATGTGAACATGACTTGGGTATCAAGTCTTTTGACATAAACTAAAGGTAACAGAGCAACATAGTAAGTAGTGTTGAGAACTGTTCCCCAAGTCTTATTGTTTTTAAAGAAAGTTTCCAAACAAGATTTTACATCTATAATATAAGAACAAACTAGTATTAAATAGTCATATTATTAAGCCAAAACAGCCTTGTCCCCTCTAGTTTTAAGGATAATTAGTCCAATTATAAACGAATTCAAAGTAAGCTAAGCCATGGTATTATAATCCAAACAAATGAGCTACTGTTACTTCACCCAACTTCATAAACATCATACCAATCATAAAACATGATCTCATCTTAAAGTGGTACACTTAACGATTTCAAAATAAATGAGATATTTGAAGCAAAATCTCAACACAACTCATTAATACTATCACTAAAGATACCAAAGCTATGCAAGAGTCAAAATACTACAAGATGAAACAAAACAGACATGAAGAAATCTGAGCTGAAATAAAAATTAGAAAGGAAAAAAAGTTGTCAAACAATGGAGTCACTGGACAAAGATGCAACATTTCAGCTTTTGAGAGCAACCACGAGACATAAATCAGGTAAAGAAAGTTATGAAACTGATACTGAATCAAACATATGAGACTAAAATCTAATTAACACAACAATCATGTATCAATAAGATGCTTGAAACAGCGAACCTTAAGTCCCTTAATACAAAACTCATATCGCCAATACATTTTACAAGACATGCTCAACTAGAATACACAACGAAAAACCCTTAATGGACCCAAGAAGTAAACAAACAGAGCAAAGAACGACCTAAAGACATTACTGGAAAAGAACATTCATATCCGCAACGAATTAAGATTAGAAGAGAATTTCACCTTTTCGAGGGTAGCGAGCTGAGACTAGACGAGCAGGAGACGACTTCACTACCACTGGAATACAACTTCGAGAACGTCGATGGACAGAACAGAATCAAACGAAAGCAGAAACTTGATTCCCAATCTCTATAACTTCGAAACCTATTTCCTAAATATTTGTATATAACTGTGTATAGCTAGTAGTTCACTGCATTTTTCTCTAATCCCAACTGATTTTTTTTAAAAAAAATTTCCAACTTTTTCCCAACCATTAACAATGAAGAATAGGGGGTATTTATAGAGGAATTTAGGGCAGATTTCAGGGGTAATTTCGGGAGGGATTAGGATAGAATTCCAAAAATTGAAATTCAAACCTTGAGGAGATAAGGTTGGAGCTGGAATTAGTACGAATTCCCAACAGAATGATGATGGAGGTCGTTTGATTTGGAGAGCAAGGACGCTCGAGCAACACGATTTTTCACACCTGAAAGATTCTCGTACTAACGGATAAGAAAGAGGACGAGGGTTACGCGATTTGGAGGCTCGCTGGGCTGGATTCGCTGGATTTGTGTTGATTCTGGCTGGGTTTCGATGCTGGACTCGTTCATCGAGTTTTTGGGTTCGTCTATGCGGAAAAGAAAAAGAAAGCGTACAGTGGTCGGGTACTGTTTTGGTATTGTTGGTGTGTTTTGCTGAGAAAAGGAAGTGGGTCGGGTCGGGTATTGGAGTTGGATTGGTTCGTTGGGGTGGGCTGCTGACGTATTGAATTGGATTAGTTGAAATAACCCACATTTTGCCCTCTTAAAAAGAAGGTTCAAATTATTGACCAAAAGTGGTTAAAATCGCATTTGAAGGAAAGGTCCAATGTATTGTAATTATGGCCAACGAGAGTTAAGGATTTAGCCAAAATTAGATGTAATTGGTAAACACGACTAATTATTAAATAAGACGAATTACTATTAATTAATTAACAAACTTCTTAATCTTAACGAAATAAAATAATTATATTAATTATAAGACAACCAATTTAATTAACTCAAAATTATAACTATAATTTATGCTAAACTAAATTAATAAAAAATTTAACTTAAAAAGTGTAAAATCTTTTTTAAATGATTTTCAAATATTTATAAGGTATTAATTACATAAGTAATTATATAAAAACTATTTATTATCTAAAATATTAGAAAGATGACTAAATCACTTTAAAATCTTGAAAATATTTGAATTTTATAAACTAATTATTCTAAATCGTTGAAATCTAAGAAGCTAAAAAATTAATTTATATCGGGGAGGATCAAAATTGGGTGTCAAAAAGAACAACTAGATACATTAAAAATCTGAATCCATATATCTCAGAAAAAAATGAACAACAAAAAATCGAAAATAAAAGTCAACAATCTGAGATTATTTTGGCTAAAGAATGATTTGTTTCCGAATAGAACAAATTTGAAAGGCACTAAGCATTCCCATTGCTTTTAACTAGATCTATAAATGTGGATTCTGCATTTACTGACATGAAAGGTTGGACAATAGGAGTATTATTTTTCACTTGAAAAATCAAAACTCCATATTCTGGTAATGAACCCCCAAACATCTTATAATCACTGTATACGTGGCTCAACATATGATGGTGTTTCCACTTGAACACCCTTATCTTCATTCCCTTATACTTTCACCCGGAAACGCCATCCCTTCAACAATGACATCATCTATGGATCTCGACCCAAAGTTTTTATCGGAGCCACCAACAACTCGACTTTTTTCCCCTTTTGGGCATTTTTCTACAATCGATTTTGAAATGGAAGATGCATCCTTCTTCGACTATATTTATAGATGAAAAGGCTGTAAAAATAAAATTGATACCTATGAAGTGGAAAGAAAGAAAATGAATGAATAAAAAAATGAAAAAGAACTACCTCTTCAATAATTTGCAATCATAAATCGAAAATATTTGAAATTCATAAATAGAGTGGTGAAGATAATTTGTGATACTACGGAGTGATTTTAGGTCTGAAAAAAGGAAACAAAAATCTTAGGTAATAATTTACAGTGATGTATCAGAAAAGTGAGAAATTGTGGAAAAAAGATTTTTTTGTAATTTTTCAGAATGGTAGGGAATAATTAGAAAATAGGATAAAAGAGAATGTGTAGTTAGGTAATTTTTCCTTTAATTAACCAATTGGCCCAACAATTGATCTCTATTGCACTTGCTTCAGCCGTTTTCTCTCTCTTAGAAATTCCCACCTGCCTCACGCTTCTCTCTCTCTCTCTCTCTCTCTCTCTCTCTTCATAACAAATGCCCTCATTTGTTTCTCTCAAAACAGGCATGCCTCATTCAATTCTTCCACAATCAAAATGATGAGACCACGAGATGAAGAACCCTAGATAACATCTTTCTCAATTTCATATAATTCATGCAAGGCACAAGCTCTGTACCAAAGAAACTTCCAGAAGACAAAGTCAATGGTATTATCCCTCAAATTCTCGAGTTTCTTTTCAATTTTTCATTCAATTTTCAAACAAGATCATACGATTTCCATCTATAAGCCTTGCCCTGGAGGGATTTCATCTCCAATAAATACCTCACTCTCTCTCTCTCACACACACAGACACACACACACACAAAAAATTCCAGACATGATCGGGAGTTGGACTTTTAAATGTGAGAACCCTGTTCTTGCTAAAATTGAACCTGTGAAGGTTTGAGTCTAATATTTCTAACCCTCTTTCTACCCTTTGTTTATTTTGTGGAGGTGAAATTTCGTTGGCTTCAAGGTCGTCCCAACAAGCTTCTCTATAAAGTATATTACGTTCCCTTTTTCATCATTTTTTCTCGCATTCAAGCTTTGTTTATTGTTTAGCATAGATTGACTTTCTAGGTCTAAAATAGTCTCATTAAAGTTTTGGCTCGAATATTCTTTTTAAAATATTATTTTGAACTTTTGCATAGCCATTTTCATTCATGTCTTACTCTAATTTTCCTTACTCTAGTACGATATTATGCTCTTAATATACCTTAATAGTATTTGGTTCATGTGTCCTCTGCCTAGTGTAGATTGGTTACTATTTGAGTATGGTTTATTTCTGTCTAGTCCAACTCCATCATGCTTCTGATAATCCATTTTAGATTACGTCTTTGTTTTGCTTAGACCAACTCCTGGGTTGCTTGGTTTAAATTTTTCTGACAGCAAGTGTGTTACTTAGACCCTCATTTTCTTTTGGATTTATTGCTAAGTAATTTATTTTAACAATGCGGTGGTCGTATCCTATTTGTTCTGGCTTGAATCTCATTCTTTATGTGATGCTTAACTAAGGATATATATAATTCTTAAGCAATGATTTGAATGTGGCCTTTGTGTAATTGAGTTTGAAGCTTAATATTGGTAAAATTTAAAGGTTCAACCCTTATGTTGATCTTGATAGTTTAAATTACATGTTTCCTTCTAACAGTTTATGTCAAACATGGTTCATTTGTCTTGTCGAGAGTGTCGTAGTTTGTGTATTCTTAACATCTTATGATGATGTACGTTTAGTATGCACCTTATTTAATAATATTTTAGACAAAAAATGTTCATAATTTAGCATGACATACTTTGATCATGTTAAGAATTCCCACATCGGAAAAGGGATGGGAATTTGATCTCCTTATATGGACTTGGACAATCCTCCCTTCATAAGCTAGCTTTTGAGGTTGAGTTAGGCCCAAGATCCATCTTTACATGGTATCAGAGCCAGGCCCATCCCAATTTCTTTGTTCACCGATGTTGGGCCCCCATATTATAGTGTCCACGCTCCAGTTAATGAGGTCTGGGCATGCGGGGGAGTGTTAAGAATTCCCACATCGGAAAAGGGATGAGAATTTGGTCTCCTTATATGGACTTGGACAATCCTCCCTTCATAAGATAGCTTTTGAGGTTAAGTTAGGCCCAAGATCCATCTTTACAGATCAAGTCTTTTTTCATCTTCTTCTTCTCTGTTTTCTCTACAAACAGAGAAGAAGTCTCATGACATGCTTTTTGGGTTGAATTACCTTGATTTTGTTTGAGGTACTTTGATCCCGGTTTAAGCCTCTCGTTTAAGCATAGTTACTTGGGACTTCTATTTCCTTTCTCTAATTGTTTTGTTGATCATTCAATAAGAATCTATGGGAATGCTTGCCTTTTGATTTTGTCGTTCTCTAGTCTATATCTCTACCATGCGAGTCTAGCATTTAATGATTGTTTTGATAAGGTATGGTCAAAGTTTTTTTTGAAGTTTTTGTCATGAGCCTTAAAAGCCTACTTTTTCTATATCCTAGCCTGTTAGAAAAATTCATGAGACTAATTACCTGAGTTATTTTAGTTGAGTTTGTTTGATTTTGCGTAGAATTTCTCCCTTTGGGTGTAGTAAAGTTTCAACTTTTATGAGGTCTCAAAGTCCCCCTAGTCAAGTTTGAGTGTTTTTGATGATCTCTTGTTTCATGTCTCTCTTTCAAATATGTTCTACAGGTTATAGTCAACCAAGATTATCATATTTTTGGGTTGCAATAAAAGAATTCTCACATTTGATGTGACAACTTTCATTTTCAGTATGATAGTGATCCTTAGACACAAGAGTTAATATCCCTGATTGGAATAATTGGCAGATAAATCTATGTCTAATTATCTTCGGAGAAGTTATTAAAATTTATATGTTCAATTTATTGTTCATATTTTACACAAATTGTTACGAAGATACCCTCAAACTAACCTATTCCGTTTATTCCTATGTGATCCACTCTTAGACTCAACAATTTTCACCGTTGGATTTCTTAGTTGGGCCTAGGATTAACTCTCCATCTTCTTTGAGTTAGTCTCTGCCAAAGTTATAAAAGAAAAGGTAATATCCGAGGCCTAAAGCCTAAAAACACAATAATTTGGAGCTTAAATGGGCAAAGACTCAAATTAGTATATCCACAACCCAGAACCATAGGCAACAAACTATCAAGAAGGAGATAACAGTTATAAGCATGAAGCTAAAAATAATGAGAAGAAAGAAAATTCAATAGAAATATATACATGAAACCATTCCCAAGACCTAACATCAGTCAGTAATTGAACATCTAATCATAGTAGGTGTACAAAGTTGGTACAAATACAAATATGAGTACAGATTTTCTCTGAGTGCAACATAAAGACTAGTCTTGGCCAAAATAGATGAAGATCGGAAACTCCGAATGTTAGGAGCTCACGTCAGCCTCAGAATCCCAAAAGCTGCTCCGTGTGAGATCCAAATCAATGGTGAGAATTCGTACTATAATCTACGGGGTGCAGAAGAGTATCATGAATACCAACGAGCGATACTCAATAGGCATCGACTAATTGAGCTCCAAAGACAAAGAAAGTATAAACAATATGTAAGTAAGGAAAGTATAGTACAAACATCTAAGCAGGAGATATAATATGATAGAATAAGCAATGACAATGAAGAAATAAGATACATAGGGTAAAGAAACTGAGTCAAAGGACATACCTAGAGGTGCAAGTCCAACAACCTACTCATGAATGAGTTATACTACGGAAGTCACTAACCAAGCCAGGAGAACCAACATCAAACAAATCTAAGCCACAGCCTAACAACTATCAACACAATCACATGAATACACGACTATAGTAAAAAGCAAAACCTAACTAGACCCCTATAAGTCCAGAAAGGTATACACAACAACCATAACCCAACCAGCCCCCATAAAACCGGCGGGTGCAAATAGAAGCCAATTATAGTGGTGATAGGCAATGCATATGAATGCATTAAATGTAGTAAAATTAGTTGAACCATCAATAACCAAGTATATACACCTACCCCTTTCCATATAGTGCGGTAGGACCCATATAGCTCCCTCTTTTTGTACAGTGAGACACACAACCAGAGGGACCCATAGGGGACACAGAAAGTTTGTATACACTTCTTGGGCTTGAACCCGGACTTAAAAATATATCAATATAAATCATAGTATAGAATCTACTCCGTCGTGGTTGCGGATCTAGTCTGACATGGTTCTAGAGGTACAAGTAGCCAAACCATTACAGAAAAGGGTGACAATGCGCTGGCTAGTCAAGTAAAAATCTGAGCACATCCTAGATGCCTCTAATGTTTCAAGTAGAAAAGGATCACATCCTTGAAATGTTGTGTATCTCAAAAAATAGTTTTTCAACTGGTCTAGGTGGTACGACTTCCATTAAAAATAGTTTAAAATAAAGATAATGTAAAAATAGTCTTTCTCAAAATAGTAATGACGATCCATTGCATGTTTCGGATCTTACCACAAAACACTAGAGAATGAGTAACCAATGCAATACATGCCACCACCACCATCCAAACAATAGCATCGTACAACTAGAAACACAATACCAACACTATCATACTGCTAAAGCTGAGAAAACTAACCTGGAGTTCAGATAGTCCTCGACCATGGCCTCGGGCCCAACAATATAACAACAAGATCAATAAAAATATAACTTTCTCATGCTACTCATAAAAAGAAGAGATAAGGGTAGCAATAACTTAAGGATTGACAACTTACCCCAACAAATGCCAACCAACGAATAAGAGCAACCACTAAGGTCTCAAGCACTAACAGAAGATAAGAAACCCGAAACAAGCCCTATAGGGAGCAATACACAAATAAAAGGGTGATCACATATTCTAGGGAATCTAAGGCTCATACCTAGCTTAAGGCCTCAAACATTAATACTAATAAGGATAATCATACTAAGTTATACTATAAACAATGCAACTAGCCTAAACTAAGTATCCCTCTACCCACAACAAGCTCAACACTTCTAGGGGAATTAAGAAAGGTGGAATAAATGGAAAGAAATCTAATACCTAACAAATTCAATCAAAAATCACATGCAATTCATACTAAACTATAACGACCCTCTAGGTCATTTCTATGAAAATTCCTTCTTTTTTTTCATTTAGAGTGTTCCTTTAACAATCCTAAGTCATTTATGACTTGTTGGGACTGACAACTCGGTCACCTGGTTGTTCGTCTGATTTTTATGTAAGTTTCTGCATTTTGGAGCTTTTAAAACTTGAACAAGTGACTTCAATCAAAAGTTTAGGAAGACGGCCTCAAAATGCAATTTTGATGGTTATTTTAGCTCCAAAACAATGAGCTTCCACCTCCGAAGCACCTCGGATCACCGCCACACTAACAAAATATTGATTACAACATCAACACGAATGTTTAGACACTAAAATCACAACAATCAGAGATAGACCCAAGATTGAGTCAAAAAAGAAATATGAGACCCGCGATGAGAATCTCAAAATTGACTCTGATAAAAGGTCCTAATCGACTTACTGAGATTGTGTCCCAAAATGGGAAACAATTTGATGTTCAAAATAGCCCAAACGAAAATTATGCAATGATTCTCCAAATTAAAGATCCAGGGAGCCCCTTCGGGGTAAGAACTACCTCAAAATGATGCTGCCGCATTTCTCCATCACTCCCTCACGAAGCCACACCAATTCTGGACACCCAACACTTGAAATTGCTTCAATCAGAGCTCTCAAGCTCAAGAAATCGCCAAAACACTATTTGGGTCGAGCTGATCCCTTAACTAGTCTTATTTTAAAAGACCAGCAAGGACTTCCCTTCGTGATTGCAGCTCACTAGTGCGCAAGACATCGCGAACACGGTGGGCCTCACACAAACAGATAGGGCTTTACGCTAGTGCCTCGCGAATGTGGTAGGAGCCACACGAACGTGCAGGCCAAGGGCATGAGGCCTTCACGAATGTGCCCCTAGGCCTCGTGAATGCGGAGGCCAACACAATGGCCATCGTGAACGCGAAGAGGGTCCGGGAGCTGCACCAACTGATTCACATCAGTTGGTTTGTCCCAACATGAATTATCTGAAGAAGTGCATGGAATTCGTTCGGAACCCTGTGCGCACAAATGAAATACTCCCTCATAAAATTTAGCATTCCTGACATAACTTGATTTCAAAACTTCCAACTGATATCTTGTCGACGAAAAGTGAGTCCCACACCCAAGCTCCTTTTTAAGCCAATTTCCACAAGGGGCTTGGAATGAGTCCAGAAACCTCAAGATCTGCATGAAGGGTCATTCTAGACCAAACTTGATGTTTTAGAGCTAGTGGAACTATCAAAATAACAATGTGAAGCTGTCTTCCTGGAGTTTTCATTGAATTGACTGTTCAAACTCTAGAAGCTCCAAAACACGGAACATGCATAAAGCTCTAAAGATCGATCTGACAACTGAGCTGTTAGTCCTAGCAAGTCATAAATAACTTGGAGTCGCTATAGAAAAACTCTAAACACCGAAAAGATTGGAAAAATAGAGGAAATGACCTGGAGGGTCATTACAAAGGTTCATCTAAATCTTAGCTTTAATTTTTGTCTTATTTTTTCAATGGTATTTTGCTATCTAATTTCTATTGTAAATCCTTATTTTAGTTGTTCTTGAATTCTATTAGTATGTAATCTAAGTGTGTTCTCCTTAAAATTCATTATATTTTATGTAAAATCTCTTATTTTTAAGATAAATTATTTCAACGGAGATGGGCCTACAATATCCTTAATTATTGGAATTGGTACAAAAAATACCCCAAGTCAATTTTATATATATTATTTAAAATCTCTTAATTTTTGTAACGAATCAGATAGTGCCATATATATATATACTAAATGAGAATGCCAGTTAAATGAACTAATTAGGTCGTTTGTGAAAAGGGCATGAAAGGGCCACAAAGGTTAACCCCAAGGGCTTTTCATGGCCAATAGGTTAATGAAGAGTATTTTTGTACGAAAATTTTATCATGATAGAGGCACAACCAACCAAAGTTGTGTGAGTCTCCATTCATTTTTTGACACGTGGATTGTGGACCCTTTCTTAAAGTAAAGGCTAAAAAAATATCAAACCATTTCTTTTTCTTCTTTCTTCTAGATCGGAAATTTCATTAATATTAAATTATATTGAAGACGTAGTGTTCAATTTTTAGAGACAATGCTGCTGATGTTAAAAAAAGAATTAAAAAATTATTGTTGCTTGACATTCTTGTTGATTCTAAAGGAGAATTAAAAAAATTGGGTGAAGAAATGGATGATTCTCCTTAAAGCTTCTTCTACGATTTTTATCTATATATGATTTTCAGGTACGAATTTTCCTTCATTTTTCTTGAACTTTTTAATACTAGAAAAAAATTAAATTAACAAAACATATTATATATATATATATATTACTTTAAAAGCATCAACTCCTAACTTAAATGTTAAAATACTAAATTACCCATATTCCACCTTACAACATCCCGCGCTATATACACCCATTCGCAAAAGCCCCCACTTCCGCCTGTTGCACTTTGAACATACCTCTTCACCCGCTATATACAACCATTCGGAAAGGGCATGAAAGGGCCACAAAGGTTAACCCCAAGGGCTTTTCATGGCCAATAGGTTAATGAAGAGTATTTTTGTACGAAAATTTTATCATGATAGAGGCACAACCAACCAAAGTTGTATAAGGCTCCATTCATTTTTTGACACGTGGATTGTGGACCCTTTCTTAAAGTAAAGGCTAAAAAAATATCAAAAGGAGAAAAATCTATCAAAAGTGACAGGGTCCCTATAAAAAGATGTTCTTAAATAAAACAAAAATATAACTAAATTTAATAGTGGGGTCTACATATATTAAATGCTCACTTATATCAAAGAGAAAAAGTTCTGGGTTTCTTTTACTCTTCTCCAAAGGAGAAAAGAAGATTAACATTCAAACCATTTCTTTTTCTTCTTTCTTCTAGATCAGAAATTTCATTAATATCAAATTATATTGAAGACTTAGTGTTCAATTTTTAGAGACAATGCTGCTGATTTAAAAAAAGAATCAAAAAATTATTGTTGCTTGACATTCTTGTTGATTCTAAAGGAGAATTAAAAAAATTAGGTGAAGATATGGATGATTCCCTTAAAGCTTCTTCTACGATTTTTATCTATATATGATTTTCAGGTACAAATTTTCCTTCATTTTTCTTGAACTTTTTAATACTAGAAAAACAATTAAATTAACAAAACATATTTTATATATATATATATTACTTTAAAAGCATCAACTCCTAACTTAAATGTTAAAATACTAAATTACCCATATTCCACCTTACAGCACCCCGCGCTATATACACCCATTCGCAAAAGCCCTCACTTCCGCCTGTTGCACTTTGAACATACCTCTTCACCTGCTATATACAACCATTCGGAAACGACACCACTTCTACCGCCTCCGCAATGAAGAAACACCTCTGTCCAGCAATCTCAAACAGTCGCACCCCACCGCTTCCCACTATTTATAACTCTGAAACTGAGATGCGTCTCCCCATCAAACACACAACAATTACAGTTTACACACAGGTATGCAAACGACACACCCTCTCATTCACAATACTACCTTAAATAGTCTGACCTTTTCTTTCACCAATTTAATTGTTTTCCCTGCACGCAGAAAACTCACAAACACACCATCTTTGCATCTGCTCTGCCTTAGAAACACAACATTTTTGCATCTGCTCTGCCATTTAACAAGTTGTAAGTTATTCCCTTCTATATGACATTCACTTATTAGTTTAAAAAGTTACAGTTTGAAAGAACGCAATATGAAACACATTCCAGATGGAATCCTTCACTTTGTTCCTTCCCCTTCCAGCAACAATAATATTGACTATGATTTTTTACCCTACGTATATACAGTCCCCTGCCATTTATAACTACAGATTTCCTATATATATGTTACTTCTAACCTTACGAATGCACTGTTTACATCTTTCTGTTATCCTCTGTTATGCATCACATTCACCCCAACTCTGACTCACATACCTACAGGGACGATTGTTCGTTCATATGGTTACATACAATTTCCTGGCAATTAAAAAAAAACCAGAAATAACATTGTTGCACTTATCTTCTCAGGTACCTGCAATCATCGATATTGAACCCATATGGCGACTGAAACAGAATTAGCAAAAACAGAGTGTACCGGTAAACAAGATACCAAAAAGCTCTGTTGATTCTGTGATTAGAGTCTTAGTTATTCGAAGAGGTTCAATAACACCTTAAAAGAATTCAAGGCATGAAGGGACTTTCAGAACGATCATATTAGTTGATGAAGAGGTAACAACATTAACACTTTTAGTTACGTTATCGTACTATTGTTAATGTTTGTTGTACTTATGCACCCCCTGCTTGAAGCCAAATAAGAGTTACTACATTGCTAAAGGACGCTTAGATTGTGTCAACCCCAACTACTCTTCTGTGCATAAAGAAGTTGAATTGGCCTATACAAACAACACAATCATAAAGGAGACTGACCATGAGGTTTCAACACAGAAATTCTCTGATGGCTTTTTATCATTAGACGATGTTGATAAATTACCTAATGGTGCTATTCTAGGTAACTATCCAAACGTCAAAGTTGTTATTTTCATGCTCCATTACGTAAGTGTTATCACCAATTTACATGAGCTATTTCCAGACTTGATTTGCGTCTTAGTTTTGGTGAATCCCCTCATTCAAAATGCAAATTCTAAGAGATGGGAAATAGTTGTTACAAATGAGTTGTAAGTTGTGATGATTCATAATCTATCATCTATATAGAGATATGGTGGTGTCCTGACTTTTCACTTCTAACTGATAATCTAGGATGTAACATACAAGTGTAACCCTTTGGGAGATTTTGCTGAAAAATGACGGTGCATTCCTAGAAAAGCTTAAATGTAACGCCTCAGAAATCAGACTTGGACTTTTCAGCAGAAAACAACAGAAAAAGGTGAACCACGGAGGGGTTCACGGGCCGTGATAAGGACCACGATCCGTCACCCTCATCGTGGTTTACACCCACCCAGAAGTGGTGGACCACGGGATCGTTCATGGGCCGTGGATCACCACACGAGCTATGGGAAGGCTCGTGGAGGCAACACAGAGCCACCTGGGCTCAGGCATCAGACCATAGAGCCCATCACGGGATGTGGTCTTGATGACGGGCCGTGGGAGGGTCCATCGACCTGAGCCAGCAGACCCCCAGCCCAAGAAAAGAACCACAGTTGCCTTCACGGTCCGTGGTCCTTTACACGGGCCATGGTAGGGCTCGTGGATGGACCCCCCCGGAACCAGTAAACCATGGCCAAGAACCACGACCCACTTGACAGGCCGTGGTCCCAATGACAGACCGTTAGTGGTGCCGTGGTCGGCCCTCGTCAGCTTTTAAGTTAGGGTCGTTTTGGTATTTTTTCCTATGCATTGGGCATTTAAACTACGTCGTTTTACTCAGTTTAAACCTAATAATCTAGTCAGAACATATAGAAAACCTTTATTCCTAAAAATCATCAGAACTTATAAGCAAAAAGAGAAGAAAGAGTCAACCAGCCCCTCAAGAACACGCAATAGGTTTTCTTCAGTTCCAGCCCCGAAATCAAAGGACTTCTCCGTATATTTCATCACCATGTATGTGGGATTTCACTAGTGGGTTCCTTTTATCCACTAGGTCCATAAAATTCAGTTAGTTCTTCAGATTCTCATAAACTGTCAGACCTAGGGTTTCTAGCTTTTTAAGATTTATTGTGATTATGGTTCCCTTGATCTAAATAACTTATTTCTTGATAATTTTAGTATAATTCCCTGCATAGTACTCGGAACCCTAGTTTGTGTAGATTCTCTTAGTTCATGAATTGTACTTGCTAGGTCAGTTAAACAAATAATCATGCTCCAGTTTCAAATGTTACATTATCAGTATATAAATGTTGCATTCTTAGATTTGCATGTCAGTATTTAAGCTATTCCTTATGTCAGTATTTAAGTTACATTTCAGTCATATACATATTGAGTTGGGAGTAGACTTAGCACCAAGTTGGACTAGGGTTCAGTGTACCCTTATAGTTCCAGAACTACGTGCCCCCATAGGAGTATAATTCCCCTCTGTTGGGCATCAGGTTTAATGATAACGTCAGTCATGCCTTTATACCCCTAACAAGGTATATTAGGTCCTCCTGATGGGGCGTATACATCGGACTCCACGTTTAGCTCACGTAGTTTTATGTCGGTTAACAGTAGCTCCCACAGTCAGACTCTTAGTGCATTTGACCAAGTTTTCAGTATATACTTCAGTATTGAGTTCAACATGTCTTGTTAATGATTAGTACTTGGTCATTGCATTCAGTTTAGCTTTCCAATTATCTTTTCTGTATTTACATTCTTGCTCAGTTTTTAGTATTGCTCAGTTATACCTTGTTTTAGCTTATATATGTTTATTCAGCTTAGTATCTATATCCTGCATGCTCAGTACTTTCAAAGTACTGACGCATACTCTGCGCTACATCCTTTCATGATGTAGGTTGAGGTACTCAGCATTCAAACCGCGCTTAGATCGATTCTCGATCTGCATTCAATAGCTTTAGTGGTGAGTTCTCATACTTCGAGGACAATAGACATGCCTTCATTTCAGTCTTTACATTTCAGTTTTAGTTTTGTTAGAGTTAGCTGGGGGCATGTCCGAGTAACTCAACTTAGTTAGAGGCTTTTCAGACATAGCAGTAGTGTCAGCTTTAAGGATTTTCTTCATTGATGAGGTTAAGAAAATCCTTGGAGTAATGCAAGTGACTGGAACTGAGAGTGTTGAGTTGGCATCCTACCAACTTAAGGATGTGGCCGATATCTGGTTCACTCAGTTGAAAGACAACAGAGGTGCAGATGCAGCACATGTGACTTGGGATTGTTTCACTGGAGCTTTTACGAACAGGTTCTTCCCAAGGGAATTGAGAAAAGCTAAGGCACAAGAGTTTATGAACATGAAGCAGGGTTCTATGTCAGTCTAAGAGTACGGGCTGAAGCTTACCCAACTCTCCAGGTATGCTCCACACATGGTTGCCAATTCCAGGGCACAAATTAGTAAGTTCTTGTTTGGGGTATCAGATCCCGAGTGCAGGAATGCTATGCTTCTAGGGGATATGGATATCTCTAGACTAATGACTTATGCTCAACAAGTTGAGGGAGATAAGCTTAGGAAATAGGCTAAGGATAACAAAATGGATAGAACAAGAAACTATGAATACTTATAGCAAAAGTCGGGCGGTGGAAATCGCTCACAGTTTCAGCAGAGGTCTACAGCCCCAACACCTTCATCAGCTAGTGCTCCATCCCCCAGGTTTCGACAGGATCAAAAAGGTAGGGCATCAGGCTCTAAGTCTCAGGGGAGTGCTTCAGGTAACATGACCTTCCAAACTTGTCCAAAGTGTGGTAAGAACCATCTGGGCGAGTGTCTTGCAGGCAAGGAATGGTGCTTTCGGTGTGGTCAGTCTGGCCATAGGCTGAAGGATTGCCCTTCTTCCAGGCAGGGGCAAGGAGGTAACAACAATAGGGCTCAGTCTACAGCTCCAGCAACACCAGCAGGTCGCCCAACTCAGCAGGGTGCTTCATCTGGTACAGTTGGTGGTCAGCACCAAAACAGGTTGTATGCTCTCCAGGCTCGCCAGGATAAGGAATATTCTCCTGATATGGTCACTGGTATGTTACGAGTCTTTCTTTAGATGTTTACACATTGTTAGATCCAGGGGATACACTATCTTTTGTAACTCCCTATATAGCAGTAAACTCCGGTGTCAGTCCAGAAACTCTTTCAGAACCCTTCTCAGTCTCTACTCCAGTTGGTGACCCAGTTATAACTAGACGGGTATACAGAAATTGCCCAATCACAGTCTCTCAGAAAGTCACCTCAGTAGATCTTGTAGAATTAGAAATGGTGGATTTTGATATCATTCTAGGCATGGATTGGTTACATTCCTATTATGCCTCAGTCGATTATAGAACTAGGATCGTTCAGTTTCAGTTTCCAAACGAGCCAGTCTTAGAGTGGAATGGTAGTAGCTCAGTGCCTATGGGTCGATTCATCTCTTACCTTAAGGCCAGAAAAATGATTTCCAAAGGGTATGTGTATCATCTTGTTCGGGTTAAGGATTCACACTCCGAAACCCCAACTCTTGAGTCAGTCCCGGTAGTAAATGAGTTTCCAGAAGTGTTCCAAAAAAATCTTCCTGGATTTCCCCCCGAAAGGGAAATCGACTTCGGAATAGATCTCCTTCCAGATACCCAGCCCATTTCAATTCCTCCTTACAGAATGGCTCCAACCGAGCTTAAGAAATTGAAAGAGCAGTTGAAGGACCTTCTAGATAAGGGCTTCATCAGACCTAGTATCTCTCCATGGGGTGCTCCAGTGTTATTCGTGAAAAAAAGATGGTTCCCTCAGAACGTGCATTGACTATCGGCAGTTGAACAAAGTCACAATCAAGAATAAGTATTCCATCCCCAGGATTGATGACTTGTTTGGCCAACTTCAGGGTGCTAGTTGCTTTTCTAAGATAGACCTCAGATCCGGCTATCATCAGCTCAGGGTTAGAGATAGTGACATTCCAAAGACAATTTTCAGGACTCGGTAGGTCATTATAAATTTGTAGTTATGTCTTTGGACTAACAAATGCTCCTGCAGCTTTCATGGACTTAAAGAACAGGGTGTTCAAACAGTATTTGGACTTGTTCGTCATCATCTTTATTGATGATATCCTCATTTATTCTCGAAGTTAGGAGGAGCATGTGACTCATCTGAGAGTTGTTCTCCAAACTCTCAAAGATCGCCAGTTATTCGCTAAGTTTAGCAAATGTGAATTCTTGTTACAGTCTGTCGCTTTCGGTCATGTGGTATCCTGTGAAGGGATCCGAGTGGATTCTCAGAAAATTGAGGCAGTGAAACACTGGCCCAGACCCACCTCTCTAATAGATATCAGAAGTTTCTTGGGTTTTAGTTGGTTATTACAGGAGATTTGTTGAAGGATTTTCATCCATAGCTACCCTGCTGACTAAGTTGACTCAGAAAAAGGTTAAATTTCAATGGTCAGATGAGTGTGAGAAAAGCTTCTCAGAACTGAAGACTAGGTTGACTACAGCTCCGGTCTTGACTCTACCAGATGGTTCAGACGGTTATGTAATTTATTGTGATACAATTAGGGTCGGCCTAGGTTGTGTGCTGATGCAGAGAGGTAAAGTCATAACTTATGCTTCTAGACAGCTTAAGGTCCATGAGAAGAACTACCCGACTCATGACCTTGAGTTTGCAGCCGTAGTATTTTCCCTAAAGATTTGGAGAAACTACTTGTATGGTGTTCATGTTGATGTGTTCACAGATCATAAGAGCCTCTAGTATGTGTTCACCCAGAAATAATTAAATCTTCGTCAGAGGAGATGGCTTGAATTCCTCAAAGATTATGACATGAATGTGCTTTACCACCCGGGTAAGGCCAATGTAGTGGCTGATGCTCTCAGCAGAATGTCTATGAGTAGTGTAGCACATGTAGAGGAAGAAAGGAAAGAGCTAGCCAAAGAGGTTCACCGGCTTGCTCGCTTAGGAGTTTGCCTTACAAACACATCAGATGGTGGAGTGATAGTTCAGAATGGATCGGAATCTTCGTTGGTAGTGGAGGTTAAGGAAAAACAAGATAGTAATCCTATATTACTTCAGTTGAAAGGTGCAGTTCATCAGCATAAAGTTGAGGTTTTCTCCCAAGAGGGAGATGGTGTGCTTCAGTACCAGGGTCGCTTATGTGTTCCTAATGTGGGTGAGTTGAGACATCAGATCCTTACAGAAGCTCATAACTCCAGGTACTCCATTCATGCAGGTGCCACTAAGATGTACCGTGATCTACGGAAAGTTTTTTGGTGGAACGGCATGAAGAGGGACATAGCAGACTTTGTGGCTAAGTTTGCTAATTGTCAGCAGGTTAAGGTAAGACATTAGAAACCAAGAGGTATGACTCAGGAGATTAAAATTCCTACATGGAAGTGGGAAGTGATAAACATGAACTTCATTATGGGTTTACCTCGTACTCGCAGACATCATGACTCCATTTGGGTGATAGTGAACAGAGTTACTAAGGCCGCTCACTTCTTGGCTGTCAAGACTACAGATTCAGCGGAGGACTACGCCAAACTCTACATCCATGAGATAGTTAGGTTACATGGGGTTCCCTTGTCTATCATCTCAGACAGAGGTCCTCAGTTTACCTCTCATTTCTAGAAATCATTTCAGAAAGGTCTTGGTACTCAGTAAATCTCAATACAGTATTTCATCCACATACGGATGGTCAGGTAGAGCGTGCCATTCAGACCTTAGAGGACATATTGAGAGCTTGCGTGATCGATTTTAAGGGTAGTTGGGATGATCACCTACCTCTCATAGAGTTCGCCTATATTAATAGTTTCCCTTCCAGTATTCATATGGCCCCGTATGAGGCACTGTATGGGCGTAGATGCAGGTCCCCGATTGGTTGGTTTGAAGTAGGTGAAGCAGCCTTGATAGGGCCAGATTCAGTTCATGAGGCTATGTAAAAAGTTCAGCTCATCAGAGATAGACTAAAGACAGCTCAGAGTTGTCAGAAGTCCTATGCAGATGTGAGGAGAAGGGACTTAGAGTTTGGAATCGATGATTGGGTTTTCCTGAAGGTGTCACCTATGAAGGGGGTGATGAGATTTGGTAGGAAAGGGAATCTCAGTCCGGGATATGTAGGTCCTTACAGAATCCTGAAAATGGTTGGTAATGTGGCTTATGAGTTAGAGTTGCCAGCAAAACTAGTAGCGGTTCATCCAGTCTTTCACATTTCCTTGTTGAAGAAGTGTGTGGGTGATCCAGCATCGATAGTACCATTAGAGAGTGTGGCTGTGAAGGATAGTCTCACTTATGAAGAAGTGCCAGTAGAGACTCTTGACCGTCAGCTTCGTAGGTTGAGAAATAAATCGCTTCAGTGAAGGTTTTGTGGAGGAGTTAGTCCGTAGAGGGAGCTCTTTGGGAAGCAGAAGCAGCCATGAAGGCCAAGTATCCTCAACTCTTTCCTTTCGATTCCGTTTCAGCTTGAGGTAATAGATCCTCTCCAGTCTCTTAGTTTACTCTAGCGTAAAATCAGTCTCAGTATCATGTTCCTTCAGTTGTTCTTGCATTTTCAGCATATTTGCATGTTCTTGGAACTCAGTTTAGTTAGATATCAGTTTCTAGTACTTAATGGTAGGGATTGCAACTCCTTCCCTCCATACTCAGCTAGTTTAGACTTCATTCGAAGATGAATGTTCTGAAGGGGGATATATTGTAACACCTCAGAAATTAGACTTGGACTTTTCAGCAGAAAACAACAGAAAAAGGTGAAACACGGAGGGGTTCACGGGCCGTGATCAGGACCACAGTCCGTCACCCTCATCGTGGTTCACACCCACCCAAAAGTGGTGGACCACGGGACACTTCACAGGCCGTGGACAACCACACGAGCCGTGGGAAGGCTCGTGGAGGAGAGGCAGAGCCACCAGGGCTCAGGTATCAAACCATGGAGCCCACCACGGGCTGTGCTCTTGATGACGGGCTGTGGGAGGGTCTATCGTCTTGAGCCAGCAGACCCCCAGCCCAAGCGAATAACCACGGTGGCCTTCACGGTCTGTGGTCCTTCACACGGGCTATGGTAGGGATCGTGGATGGACCCCCCAGAACTAGTAGACCATGGCAGAGTACCACGACCCACTTGACGGGCAGTGGTCCCAACGACGGACCGTCAATGGTGCCGTGGTCGGCCCTCGTCAACTTTTAAGTTAGGGTCGTTTTGGTCTTTTCCCCTATGCATTGGGCATTTAAAATACATCGTTTAATACCTAAACTACGTCGTTTTAATCAGTTTAAGCCTAATAATCTAGTCAGAACCTATCAAAAACCTTTATTCCCAAAAATCATCAAAACTTGTAAGCAAAAAGAGAAGAAAGAGTCGACCAACCCCTCAAGAACACACAACATGTTTTCTTCAGTTCCAGCCCCAAAATCAAAGGATTTCTCCATAGATTTAGTCACCAGGTATGTGGGATTTCACTACTGGGTTCCTTTCATCCACTAGGTCCCTAGAATTCAGTTAGTTCTTCAGATTCTCATAAACTGTCAGACCTAGGGTTTCTAGATTTTCAAGATTTATTGTGATTATGGTTCCCTTGATCTAAATAACTTGTTTCTTGATAATTTTCGTATAATTACCTGCATAATACTCAGAACCCTAGTTTGTGTAGATTCTCTAAGTTCATGAATTGTACTTGCTAGGTCAGTTAAACAGATAATCATGCTCCAGGTTCGAATGTTACATTATCAGTATATAAATGTTGCATTCTCAGATTTGCATGTCAGTATTTGAGCTATTCAGTATGTCAGTATTTTAGTTACATTTCAGTCATATACATATTCAGTTGGGAGTAGACTTAGCACCGAGTTGGACTAGGGTTCAGCGTACCCTTATCGTCCCAGAACTACGTGCCCCCGTAGGAGTATAAGTCCCCTCTGTTGGGCATCAGATTTAGTGATCACGCCATTCATGACTTTATACCCCTGGCAAGGTATATTAGGCCTCTCGATAGGGCATATACATCGGACTCCACGTTTAGGTCACGTGGTTTTATGTCGATTAACAGTAGCTCCCACAATCAGACTCTTAGTGCATTTGACCAGGATTTAGTATATACTTCAGTATTCAGTTCAGCATGTCTTGTTCATGATTATTACTTCGGTCATTGCATTCAGTTTAGCTTTTCAGTTATCTTTTCAGTATTTACATTTTTGCTCAGTTTACAGTATTGCTCAGTTACACCTTGTTTCATGTTATATGTTTATTCAGCTTAGTATCTATATCATGCATGCTCAGTACATTCAAAGTACTGACGCATACTCTGCACTACATCCTTTCATGATGTAGTTTCAGGTACTCAGAATTCAGATCGCGCTTAGATCGATTCTCGATCCGCACTCAGCAGCTTCAGTGGTGAGTCCTCATACTTTGATGACAATAGACATGCTTTCATTTAAGTCTTTACATTTCAGTTTCAGTTATGCTAGATTTATCTGGGGGGCATGTCCCAACAACTCAACTCAGTTAGAGGCTTTTCAGACATAGTAGTAGTATCAGCTTGACTTGTTAAGTTTGATCTTTCAGTTGTTATTAAACTCTTAGTATGGTTTATACATTCAGACTAGTTGGGTATTCCCCATTTTCAGATATCCACTGTTTTAGCTTCCGTATAGTTCTTGTTTATTTAGTTATCTTTCAGTATGCTTATGATATGCCAGACACAGGGTTAGCTTGGGGTCACTCGTGATCCTAGGTCCCGTGTTACGTCAAGGGGGTAGCCTCGGGGTGTGACATTAAAGATGATAAACCTATACTGGGCTTATGTGACGTTAGAGTCTCAATCTATAAAGGTATCCAACAGTCTATTGTAGGTGTTTATCGAATATACACTGACTATAGCTCTTATTTGTAAACATTAACATGTTTTTCTCATACTAGGCCAATTTGGGATCTCTACTATTCCTGTGAGCAGTGTCTTAATCAATCCAATGTTCCAAAAAGTAACCGACCTTCGAGCCTGGTACATTACATTATTCACATATGTTTTCAACACTATTACTTTAACCCAACTGTCAAAACTAATGTTCAAACTACACTTTACCATTGTAGCCAAGTTAAATCGAACATTGCTATAAGACGACATAATTCCTCTATTATCATTGTTATGCAATTACATATCACCATAAACCCGAAAAACCTATGCACTGAACACACCTCCCTCTTAATGGCTCACACCATTAACTAACCTCATTGTAAATACAGGCGTGAATACATAAAGGCCGACAACAAAGATATTACAGTAACACCAAGTAAGGTAATGAGAAGAGCTATAGAAGTTCCGTTAGTCCATATTCTCGATGGGTTGTTGGCTGTTTCACAGGTACATACTAACCGATACTCCACCCCTCCATAAATAAAATTCATTTGTATGTTAAACATATATTCATAAATATGGTATATTGGCGCTTTGCAGGATTGGATGTACAGGTTCAAAGCAACGATTATAGACATACTCAATAAAGATGAGCCATGGTATTTGTCATGCAAAACGTGCCACAAGAAAGTGAAAGTTATAGAAGAGGCTACAGCTTGTACCAATTGCAACATTGATAATGTAGAATATGAAATGAGGTTAGACTCGGTTAAAACTCCATTAAACATTTACTCCTTACAAAACACAGAAACTTTACATATTAAATTATTACCCCTATTTTGAAGATACTGCTTATGACTTGAAGTGTGTGGTGGAGAACAACGTGCTCGAGTCATACTTTTTGAAGCGGCTAAATATTTACTAGGCTGCAACGTGCAAGAGTACATATAAGCAATCTCAGTAAAGGTATGAACTTCATTTATAGAGTTGACTAAATGTTGCACCATATTTACATAGTCTCATGTGTACCTTACTGGAATCCTTCCAACTAGCATATTCAATTGTTTACATCTTATAAAGAAGGAAGAATATCACAACTACCACAAATTGGTGTTGAGTAAAGACAAGCAATTCAACTTCCTTGTCAGAATTGATTTGACTGATTCAAACCCCCGAAGGAGCTTAATTGCTGAAGAAATACATCAAGTGGAAGATGAAGCACCAATTATCGTGGAAGAAGAAGTAAAATCAATGAGGAAGTACAGGAAGAGGGCTAAGAAAACCACAAATGCAGCAGCCCAAATCAACCTAAAGAAACCCAAAGCCGATAAAAATTAGACGTCTTTCTGAATTATGTAACTAAACAATATGTGGCTTCTACTGTATAACCAATGAGTGTATCGTATTACCTATTTATGTGTGAATTCATATATGTTAGTTGTCTATATGGCCTCTGTTGGATATTACCTTCGTTCCATAAACAACCCTTATGTGATGGCTACCCCTAACTCCCCCAACCAGACTATGGTTATCCACCTCAGGATGCTTACAAATCTGTTATGGTTCATATGTACAACGATGACTTCCCAGGAAGATTGAATAATATTCAATTTTTGTTCCATTGGGGAAAATGTACCTTCACGCAAGTATACTTATAAATAAATAACAAATACTACCCCATATTGTACTTATCGTATTTCCATAACAACAGAAACCAACTTTCATTGTGCAAGGCAGCATCTCAACGCAGCAGTCCAGACGTTAAAAAAAATCGCACAACAAATCCAAACAACCCCCCAGCTATCTCTACTAAGTAGGGGAATTTTACAAGAACACCAACTTTACCCGCAGGTACAATTTGACGGGGTAACGGCAAATTAAAAACAAACTTATTATTGCTTGGCCGCAATTAAATAGAACTATTACTTGACGAGTCATTAACCTATGTTCTATATCAAGAAAATCACTAAACTTACATCTTTAGGACAATAAAATCACTCATATAAAATTATTATTACAAATCACATAATTAATTTGTTTATCATGATATAATAACAAAAAGTTAGGTCACAATCACTATCCCATTATAATATCATTTTCAATACACGAACTAATATTAATTAATGCTTTTCAATTGATCAATGACTACTACTTCATTAATGTTACTGTTTGCTAGATTTAATTTTTATTAAAAATGTAATCCTCTAATGCAATTGATATTTAGAGTTAGCTGTTCATTCTTTAAATCGTGACTATGATATTTAAAATAAAGTAATTTCATGATAAATTAAATTGACTGATTTTATGGATATAAAAACTTATGTCGACTGATTTTATTAATAAAAAACTAAGTTTAATAGTTTTGCTACATAAATTACTAAAGTTGCGTGACCTTAATAGCTAGTATCTACCAGTTTAATTGCTAAGAAGCAATTAGAATTACGTAATAGTAAAAACAGTATATTATATCACATTCCAAGTTTCCACGAAAGGCCCATATACTGAAAGTCTAGAATCCTGCTTAACCAGAACATTACAGTTACTAAACCAGCCGACAGGGCCAAACAACGCATCAGCCAACAGACGCGCCTTCTCTAAACCATCGCAACTTTCTGGTTGCTTTGCGCTGCACACCAAAAGTTGCCTCCTCAATCGTTGCAACCACTTCGTCAAACCCCTGTTCAAAACACTATGACACTGCACCATCTGACAAAAAGAACTCTCAAAACCTTACACCTTCATCCAGATCTTCCGGATCGTCCAGTATATGGTAGTCGTCACATTCCATAATTCCATCAGTTCAAATTAACAAAAGATTGAGACTCAGTGACACATTCAGTTACACAAACGGTCCGCAGGATCAATTTGTGCACTCCTCTGTCATGCTTTCATATTAAATAACAACCGTTAGACTAAAAACTTTACACAACAACATCACGCATTGCGAATTACAAATTGTAAGTTTCCCTTAATTCTCCTAACACATTAATAAACAGATCGATTATCATACCCCTGTGAACTACATCCAGTATTGGCACATGCATTATGCTTATCATAATAATGAAAAATATACAAACCCATGGTGGCAGTAAAACAACGGCTTCATCTTCCATTTGTTCGTCTATCGTATAGTGGGGTAAAACATACATTTCCATCCCTAAGTTCACAGCTTCAAAAGTAATACGGCAGAGTCCATAGTTATCCAAATTATACATATGATAGACATTGCTTGATGAGCGCAAATCTGGCATATAATTGTACCTGTGTCATTAGTCCCTTGGCCACCCCAAAAACCATCCTAAATGATAAGACATAAACATAGAACATTCCAACAAACAAGATGCCTCAAGGATATGTAATATAAGATTATAAGCCATTCGGGTTGTAGGGAATAGAGAATGTAATTATTAGTTAGACCGGATAATTATATACGCAGACATTTCAAACATATGACCTGAACCTAAGTAATCTTTAGGAGGCCAGGCAGCACCTTGTGCAAATATGGTTTCTGTTATTTCATATAGGATTCAGTCGCTTCGCTATTCAAATTATATTACCCCTGTCATCTTACACAAAGATTTTCCCGTTTCATATATATAATAGGATAACTACACAACTTATACGCCCTCCTCCAATTCTGCTCTGGTAGGTAATACTGGTTTACCACATAACATAATTAACTTGGTGCTACACTATCACACACTATTAAAATTTCAACTAATGAATTTTTACATTCACAAAATGTCAAACAGGAGACCATTATCTCGAAGGCAGTTCAATTAAAGATGAAAGTGCAACAAAATCAGCAGCCCAAAACAAGAGGTATGTTTACCAAAATGTCAGTTTAACGTCAAAATCAAACTTACAAACCAACTAAAGATACTACAATTATAACATCATCACATCACATTTGCTCCAGGGGTCAAGCGCAAAATACTCTCGGATGTAGAAAGGGCCTTACGAAGGGTTGAAAAATTTGTGGCATCAACTAATCAAATAGAAGATGGGCACGCTCATGAGCCGCAGGTGAAGAAGCGGAAAAAATCTGTTAAACGTATAGCTATATCCGAGGTGAATGCTGACGGAGGTATATTTACTCAAATAGTCTACACTAACAACTACATAAAATTTAGTGGTGTCACCATAAATAACATTCACTCCTAAATATTATTTTGCTCTGCGTTATAGGGCTAACGAATGGGAACTTCACAACAACATCAACTCATAAACTGGAAAAAAACAAGATTGCACCTACTGTCATGCTCTGAGGTTTGAATATGATCCCCCAACCTTCTGTTGCTGAGATGGCTATATCAGTTTAGCACCCAATGAAGTAGCCGATGACTTTTATGAATTATTTGTGGCTGACTCAGAAGATGCCAAGTTATCCAGGATAAATATACGCGGTATAATAGCATCTTTGCTTTTACATCATTTGGAGTTAAGCTCGATAAGGACTTGGCATCTTCGAGGAAAGGAGTTTACAGTTTCAAGGCACAAGGAAAGATATATCATGATCTACCATCATTAATCCCAAACAATGACAGACCACAGTACTTTCAACTTTACTTCTATGATACAGACCATGAATTAGCCAATAGAATGTCGGTACTCGAAGATGCCAATTTATCAGAGGAAGTCATGATCAAAATATGAAACATAATGGAGCGTAATCCATATGCAGAATTCTTCTCGCAGCTTAAAGAACATACAAGCTTTCAAAATCTAGAAATACGCATAGCTGCAAATGCTTCATTAGACCAACGGGTGTATAACAAACCCTCGGTGGATCAGGTGGCGCTATTTGGCTAGACGGTAACAATCCAAATATACCGTTTGAAAGAGATATTGCAGTACACGAACACTCAGGTTATAAAAATCGAGTCAAACATTATTATGGTTGTTATGATCCGCTTCAATATCCTCTAATACTTCCTAAAGGAGAAGGAGGTTGGCATCAAGGAATACAAAAGTGTTGCAATCCAATCAACAACACTCAAACATCTGCAATAACAAGTCCCCAGATAGGTAGATCATCATTCACAAATGCCGCAGAGATGTTCGCCAATGAAGAACAAGGTAATCACTTTTAAATATAGCCAACAAAAATATACTTTCAATCGCCTAGCATATTACAACTTGTAACTTAAAATTTACAACTGCTATAAAGATAATATGGATAAGGTATCTAGGGAGAAAAAACCCAAACAGCTAGCGGTCATGTAGTTTTTCCATACAAAAAATTTATTCCTAGAGGGACGACGCAAGGAACTTAAGTTGTGTAACATGACTAACATTATTACTATTAACAAAAGCCTAAACTACTTTAGTCAAAATATCTGTCGACTAATAACTACCTCTAACCTATCAGAATTATAATATATTTACGCATTCCTATCTTATCATACCTATTTGTCAGTTGCAAGAAGAGCAATTATATACACGCATGGACCACTTTAGGTGTAGTTGTAGAAACTGATTGAGCATAAAAATTGTTCAACAAATTAGAGCATATGATTTAAGTGGCGTGACAAAACCTCCTTCCACATATTCCAATTGACCAGAAAAGAATAAGCAACGTATGATAGTTTACTTTACAGATTAATTTTTTTTTGGATGGTCTCAATGTCAGCGTTGCATTATGCAGTTATGTCCATGAATTTCCCACTACCATAATCAATAAGTCATAACAAGTACTTTTAAATTCATGTAGGTGTACAACGCAAAACAAAAGGTTGTGTTTCCTGTAGGGAGTACTACTGTTATAAACTACAAGTCTGAACGGGTGACAAGTCCATATTATTACTGTGCGGGAGATTGTTGCAGCAGTTTGTTGTGGACATATACATCAAAATAGAAACAACAAGATTTGAATATTATAGATTAGAGCAATCAAATTATCGAAGGGAGATACTCCAAGGTATTGTTGATAGTGTCATGGCCGCGAGAGTAGAGGAGACAATGTAGGACAGAGGGTATTACTAGCAGGATCGTTCATTGGAGGCCCTAAGGATATGCGACGACGGTATATGGATGCTATGGCGTTGGTTCAAAAGTTTGGAAGACCAGATCTATTCATCACCATGACATGTAACCCAGAATGGGTTGAGATTCAAGAAGCATTGCGTCCGGGTCAACTACTTCAAGACAGGCCTGATTTGGTTACCTGAGTGTTTCGAGCGAAATTGCAAGACTTGAAAGACCAAATTTTCAAAAAAGAAATATTTGGACCGATTGCAACACATGTTTTTGTGGTAGAATTCCAGAAGAGAGGCTTACCACATATACACCTGCTTTCTAATATTTAAAGAAGGTAATAAGATATGATCAACAGATGAGTATGATAGTTACATTACTATAGAAATCCTGGATAGTGCCACACATCCCGAATTGAGTGCATTAGTTATCAGACATATGATACATGGACCTTGCGGGGAAAAACGTAAGACAAGCCCGTGTATGAAGGATGGACAATGTAAATTTCACTACCCCCGAACATTCAACAACAAAACAATACAAGTAAAGGATGGATATCCGATTTACAGAAGAAGAAATGATGGGAGAACAAGTGAGGTCCGGGGAATGAAGATGAATAACCAATGGGTTGTACCTTATAATCCATATTTGTTGATGAGATATAATTTTCACATTAATGTTGAGGTCTGCTCAGGAGTTAAAGCAATAAAGTATCTTTACAAATATATATAAAGGCCACGACAAATCTGCCGTACACATAGAATCAAACGATGGGGAAAAAATCATTGATGAAATCAAAAGCTTCCAAGATGCACATTGGGTGTCTCCACCATAAGCAATGTGGCGAATTTATGAGTTTAACCTAACTGAAATGCAAACAACAGTTATAAGCCTACAATTACATCTACCAAGCAAACAAACAGGTACTTTACAAATTTTAGTCAGATATTATAGATACTAACAATTTCTACCCGAAATAATTATATTAGTTTATAATATACTTACAAAACAATATGTAGTGTGCTACTGGAAGAAGCAAAATCTACAAACTGATGAGTCCAAGATTTTGACTCATTTGGACTTTGTTTTGATAGTTTAAGTGTCCTCAAATGCCCATTTAATGCTCTAAACTGATGTTAAAGTGTTGATTTACAGCTATGAAGGCTAAAGATCAAGGCAATGACATAACCGGATAAAAAGGAACTAAAGAGCTGAAGAAGTGAAGAAAAAGCAAGCTGGGAGATCGCCAAGACCACTCGGCACACCGCCAAGTGGCTCTTTAGCTCGCCTAAAGTTTCAGCAGCCTAGCCTTGGAGAAGAACCAAGTTGGCGATAAAAATGGGCAATCGGTGGATCGTTGATCGGTTCCGCGACAACAAATTGGATTCCCCAAAGTTACAGGACCTGAGATGCTGAAGACCAATGCAAAATGGCGATGGAAGACGACAATCGGTGGATCGCCGATCCACTCAGCGAGGCGCGACTTAATCCGTCGAGTGGACTTTCAGGCTAAATTTTGGGAAACTATAAATTAGATTTTAAATAGAATTTTTCATAGTTACCACTAGACAAGATAGTTTTCTCTCTCAGATATTACGGTTCTCATTCTAGACTTAGAGTTTCTCTTAATTTTTGAGTTCGAATTGTATAATTTTGGAGGATTTGGAAAGTGGGTCTTTGAATTTCATCTTTGGAAAGCATTGTAAATGCTTGGAAACTGTTACCCAGATCATGGCTACTGCATTTGGTAACCGTTTTTCTATTTTTATGATGTGTAGCTAAAACCCCAATTCTTGGGGTGTGATCATGTGTTTATTTGTTTAATTATCTTGTGGGTATTGTTGTTTGATAATGAAATTGTTGTTTTAATATGGGTTTAATCATTACCTGAGTTTTAATTTATGAATTGTTGTTGCAAATGCAATTCTAATTTTGAGTTCTTAGCTTGCTTGAGAAAGGTGTTTTGGAACCAAAGCTTTTGATTAATGATTTGTGGGTATTGGGTCAATATGGGTTCAGCTCGAGAGAGTGAATCTTGAATCCAATCCTACCCATCTAGCTCGAGAGAGTGGATGTATTAAGGTTGTGGGCTGATTACCTTGTTAAGCTTGTTGATGTTAGAAAGAAATCACATGAATCAT
Source organism: Solanum etuberosum (assembly GCA_029582245.1). NCBI lineage: Eukaryota > Viridiplantae > Streptophyta > Magnoliopsida > Solanales > Solanaceae > Solanum > Solanum etuberosum. The sequence goes on along the minus strand of JAJONR010000462.1, from coordinate 8,696 downwards.
AATAGTTATTCGAAAGAAAGCTATTACACTTAAAGTCTAGCCTACCCACAGTGTTTCAGCAACTCATTGTTAGATTTCAATTACCCATATAGCATAATTGGCTTATAAACGATCACATCCCAAGAACTCCTCTCTATATTGTTATTTTCCCCTATTTTCATTGTTGTTTCAGCTGATCACTGCAAATCCAAACCCCCATCTGACATTTGTTGTCACCCCTTTAGATTTATTTATATATTTTCGATAATTTTTATTCCTATAATCTTTTAGAACACGTTTATACTTCATAACTGAATTTTAGACATGTACTACTCCCTGTGGGTTCGACCCCAACTCTTCGTTGGGTTTTATACTGACTAACGATCATTTAATCCTAGAATTGGATGATGTGTCCTTGAGACATTTTATCAAAATGGCACCGCTGTCGGGGAGTGGTGTTGTTTGAAATTCGAATATTAAAGTTGAATTGTGTTCTTTTTATGTTATAGTTGAATCGACTTACTTTGGTTTGTGTTTGTGTTGTTTGTGTTGAGAAGAAGAAGAAATGAGTGTAAATGGGAGTAATGGTAGCCAAGTGGGCCACCAAGACAATATTGGAAATCTGAATGATGTAAATGACCTAATTTGATTGGGCGGTACTGGTGCAATTCGTCTACCTCTGGCCGAAGGAAACGTTGTTTTCCACATCACTAGCACAATGCTTCAGCTCCTACAATTGAAAGGATTATTTGGGGGGTTGGCTCATGAGGATCCCCATGAGCATATTAGGAACTTCGTGGATGTTTGTGGTCCGTTCTCATTTAAGAACATATCACAAGAATCAGTCCATCTTAGGTTGTTTCCATTCTCTTTGATGGGTGAAGCTACTAAATGGTTGGCTGAGTTACCGAGAGATTCCATCACCTCTCGGGATGAGCTTACCACAGCGTTCCAAGTGATATTCTTTCCTCCATCAAAGATGATGACGCTAAGGGATGGCATCCAAGGTTTTAAGCGATCAGAAGGTGAACCAATCCACGAGACGTGGCTGACATTTAAAAACCTGGTGCTTCAATGTCCAACTCATGGACTTCCAAATGACGTGTTGCTGCAACACTTCTATAAGAGTCTTGATTCGGTGAACAAAAGAGTTGCTGATCAACTTGTTCCCGATGGTATAATGCAACAACCCTATGAAGTAGCTTCTCAACTCCTTGATTGCATGACCAAGATAAATAGAGCATGGTACACTCGCGAGGACCAAGTGTCTCCTTTCACGTTTAGAATGACAAAAGAGCAGATTGAAAAGGATCAAGAGAGAGACCAATTCATGGCCAAAATGATGACCCAGCTGGATATCTTGGCGAAAAATATGATGGGAAGTAGTGCAAAGAGTGTTAATGTTGTGGGTGTCGGTGGAGTAAACCCCGATGAAGCGCATTTTGAAGCGCTGTACAATAAGGAAGTGAACTTTCTTGCAAATCAAGGAGGAGGATTTCACCCAAACTACCCAAGGCCGGGTGGAAACCAAGGTTGGAACAGAGATCCGAGCTGGAGAGACCATGATAGAGATTGGCGTGATCGTAACGCCACTTGGAAGGAGAGAGAGGGTGACAAGGATAGGTACATCCCACCCCATGAGTGTCAAAAGCCCAAGGAATCAGAAGGTGACCGTACAAAAGATATGCTCTCACGCATTCTCAACAAAGTTGAAGGGTCAGACAAAGTGTTGAAAGAGATGAAAGAGGATATCTCAATTCTCATTCAGATGGTGACATGTCACTCAGTCTCTATTAAGCAGCTGGAAACGCAAATGGGTCAAATCTCGACCCAATTGAATCCAAGACAAAAAGGGGGGTTTCCTAGTGACACAACGACCAACCCCAAAAATAAAGCTTAAATTGGTATTCACATCGTGCCACGACGTTAAATAAGGTGCTTCTTGGGAGGCAACCCAAGTTTTTGATGTTTTAAGTTTTTTTTGAATAACGGGTGTTGATTGTGCAGGTTGAAAAGTGAAGAGTGTTAGAAAATGGGTAGTTTGGCGATCCAAAGTCTAGTCGACGACACGCCGAACAGGTCGGCAAGCCCCGACTTGGACCGCCGTTGGAACCCTCTAGCTTGAAGGAGAGTTTTGTAAAACTCAGTGAGGTACAAGCTCCATCGGCGACTCGCTGAACAGGTCGGCGACCTCGACTTTGTCCGCCGTTTGAACCACCAAAATTGCTGGGAGTCCTGTAAAGCTCGGTGAGGAAAATACCACTCGGCGTATCGTCGAGAATAACTTACTCCGCCGAAGGGAGCACGAACTAAAAGGTTTTAAAGGCCAAACGGTTTAAAATTTCAAAATCCTTCATCTTCTCCCATTTTTAACCCCCGTACTCTCACTTCCCACTTTAGATCTTGCATTTTTCCTTGTTTTTACTCCTTTATCGCATAAATTCTTTGCTCGGATTGTGGAACTTTGCCGCCTAGATTTACAAATCAAAAATTTGGCATAAAGGTTGGTTTTCCAAACCCCATACTTCAAATGTGTGGTTGAAATCGAATGCAATCGGTAATTTATTGTTGATTTTTGTCGGGTAGTTGATTCTAATTGTTGTTAAATTGTTGGATTGCCCGTAATGAGTTAATTTAGTGCCTATTGCTGTGTATTTGATCGATTCTCGTGTCCTTGTTTGTTAAAATCGAGTCGTAATTATTGGGTTGCAGTAAAATTGTGTTGGGTCTAGTGGGGTGTAGTCTAAGTAACCCTGGATTGTGCTAAATGACGTAGTTTGGCCAATGATAGAGCGTTTGACGTCATTCTTAAGGAAAAAAGACGCCAAATGGCCAATTTTGGCCAAATCGGGGGAACTCTGAGTAGCCCGAGGGAATGGGTGGTATGGGTCTTGATTGAATTGCATAGTGTTGGTGTTTAATTTTGAATTCAGGGGCTTCAGGTTGATTTTGAAAAATGGGGTTGAAATCTGGCATGAAGTGCCATTTGGCGAGCCAAGTCGGGCTCGCCGAGTGGTTCGCCAAGTCCCTCACTGATCGCCTTTAATTTCATTAAATTGTTGAGTTAAGTTATGTAAATTTCGGCGATATGCCTGAGCTTGCCGAAAGTCCTTCTTGATCCCCCTTTCTGCGCCCCTTATCCCTAAAATACACTGTAAATTTTGGCGGACTACTTCTAGTTCGCCGATTGGTATTGGCGATTTGCCGAATGGCCCTGAACATCTCCGACCTGTCTTGAGTTTTGAAATTTTTTGCACTGGTACTTTCGGCGAGCCCGATCTGGCTCGCTAAAGTAACTCGGTGACTCACCGAACGGTTCAACGAGTCTTTGTGCAACTTCTTTTCTACATTTTTTTTTGGAAATTTTTCTAAGTGTTTCTTCGTTGGTTTGCAGACATGGCTAGATCCAAGGTGTCCGGAAGAGACATGCCGTCCCGCAAGCGGGCACGTGGAGTGATTATTGATGAGGGTGCAGCTGCATCTAGAGCAAAAGCAGCCAAGCTCGCTACCAAGGGAGGAAAAGTCAAAGGCAAGGGCAAAGCACCCGTGGTTGAGACACCAGAGTATAGCTCCGACAGTGAGGGGGTCTATGAGACTCACCTCACCACATCAGATAGCGAGGAGAACTCTACAGACTATCAGGCTTCCATATCTGAGCCTGAAGATGACCAACTACTGCAAGCTCGGAGAGTAGAGATTCACTCTAAGACGATGCATGATCCGTCTAGGATCCCGGTACCGCAAACTACTTCTCCCCCAGCTGCAGCTCCAGCACAGACAGTGGTTCCAGCGCCACCAACACCGGGTCTTCCTCCCCGGTCTCTCAATGGACTAAAGGCCGAGGGATTGAGGACTATTATTGAGGAGAAGAGATTGTCCACAGATGGTGTGGTGGACAGGCATACAAAAATATGGAACACTATTAAGTTCCATAAGTTTGAGATTTTCATTAAACCCCGGGGTCCATATATTCCCAATTGGGTCCAGGAGTTTTATTCATCCTATGGTGAATTGGTCCCTAAGGAGAAGAGAAAGGCCTGCCTGTTCAAACCAGTTGATTCTGTCATAGTCCGAGACAAGAAGGTGAAGTGCGATAAGTCTGACATAAATATTGTTCTGGGATGCACTTACGACTTCATGCACCAGTACATCGATCTGATCCATAGGAAGACATTGGAAGACCTGAAGGGTTGGTTGGGACCTTTATTATCTGATGCCACTCCGAGGTGGATGGAGGCAGGTGTGCCAATAGAAAATAAGGATCTCAATGTGGCAAATCGGTACTGGTTTGGGTTCATCAGCAGCATGAATATGCCATCTCAAAATGAATCCATCCTCAGACACCCAAAGGCACCATGTTTGGGCTCTATCATTTCTCGCCAGAAGCTGAATCTGGGGCTATTGATTGAGCAGGAGATGACAATGAGGGCCAAGCAGAGACAAACTTCGCTCCCATTTTTGGTGTTGATCACCGAGCTATGTAGAAGGGCCCATGTTCCCCGAGATGAGAAGACGGATGTGGAGGTGACTCCCACCTCCTCTACTGACATCCGGCGTATTGAGGCTGAGTACCAAAATGATGAGGTTGAAAGGAGGAGGACAGCCCCGGTGGACACTTCCCCGGGGGTTGACATTGACACACTACCTGCAGGGATAGTCTTGCCCACCCAGGCCTTCAGGTACTTCTAGCTCTACCCCTTCTGAGGCTCCGAGTACTTCTGCTGCTCCCCATCCCCCTAGATCTGCTGCTGGTCCTTCTGTTTCTAGACCTCCGATTACTCAGGCGATGCTGTATAAGATGGGGTATCTAGCCAGTCTAGTGATACGCGTGCCTCCCGGCTTGAGGCCGCTGTTCCTAGGATGATCGAGAGAGCCCTTACTGCTGCACTGACACCTCTCAATGCTTCTATTGATGCCCTTACGGCAAGAGTTGAGACATGTGAGAGAAGACAGAGAGCTACTGATGAGGTTACGGCCTTGAAGGCCGATATTATTGGGCTAAGGAAGGATATGGACCAGCTGAAGTCCACAAATTTAACCTCACTATATGGGACTGTGGAGATCCTGGATAACCCAAGCGTAGATATTCCAGCTTGTTCTGACGTGCCTCCAGCTACCACCGGAGATGAGGTTAGAGCTGATATTGCTGGTGATGATTCTAAGGCTGAGACTGATGATGAGCAGCTTGGTGTGTGTGAGGAGGTTGTTTTTGAGGGCCTGACTGACTTAGAGGAGGCCATGGTAGATTCAGTTGTGCAGGCCTCTTTGGGGGATGTATCCATGGTGGGCTCCAATGGATCCAAGGTTGATGAGACATCGGGCACTGATGCCCCGACAGACGGAGTGACTGAGATGCAGACTTCACCCCAGGCCTAGCCTGGCAGGATGATTATTTTTACTTCCCTCTCTGTTGTGTCTTATTGATTGTTGTTTTATTTAGTTGCATTTGAGGACAACTGCTTATTTTGTTGGGTGGGGTGAGATATTTCCATACCTGCCTCTTTTGTCTGTTTTGTGAATATTAGACCTTTTTGGTTTATATCTATATATATATCTTGGTTGTTGAATTGTGTTGTGGATGTTCTTAGCTTGTGGCCCGTTGTTTTGATTGAAAATGGTTTTGAACCAAGATTTTAAAATTTTGCCACCTCTTTTGTTTATGATTGTGGCTGTTCTTTTGCAAATTTGAGTGTCGGTTGTGGTCAATACCGATGACTTGGATAGTGCTCCTAATCGAACAAAATGAATGTGCGGCTATGATGAGGCAAACGAAGTTACATAGGCAATATGTGAACTTTGACCATCTTGTTGTGACTAGCCGATTGTTGATGAAGTCTCTTATGATGAACATTGCACGCTAGCTAGAAAGTGTGGAGTCTTATTTGATAATTGTATCAATGCCTTGTGTAGTGAGATTACCTTGAACATTGTGCATGATGACACCTAGAATTTTCTCTATTGGTCCGGTTGACTGAGTGATGCAAGCAATAGACATGATCTTAGGCAAACAGTTGAAGAGTGGCCTATTCGACTACATACCTCTTTGTGGCCAACCTTGTGAAAAGTGTGAACCTTGCTTGGCCCCTTTTGAGCCTTACCCATTTTTTTTTTGGAAGAAACTTGAGCAATTGTGACCTTTCTTATCCATCCACCCATAACTTTCATGAAGTATGGTTTGTTTGAATAGCCAACTTAGGCCAAAAGCCTAAGTTGGGGGTGTGGTGAAAAGAGAAGGAAAGTCAAGAAGTGTGAAAAAATTTCCTTTTTTTTGTATGGATTGATTTGAAAAAGATGGAACCCCTCCATGTAAAAAAAAAGAGAAAGAAAAAAGAAAAAGGAATGAAAAATAAGAAAGAAAAGAAAAAGAATGAAAAAGTCGTGAAATAAAGTAGTGAAAAGTACAAAAGAAATGGGGTATCCGGTGGTTCATATGAAGTCGAATAATGGGGTGGATTATAAGCATATTTGAAATATTAAAGAAAAGGAGGAAAGTGATGTTCATGCCATACTTCATGAAGGTAGAAGCCACTAAGCCTAAATGACCATACCTTTACACTCAGCCCCGTTACAAGCCTTAAAAACACCTTTTTGATCTTGAGCGAGCTGAAAAGAATGCTGATTGGAAAATAAGGGCAAACCTATGGGTGGAGTCATGTATGTGTTCATCTTTGTGAGTGTGAGAGTTGTATGTTATTCCGGGACTTCTAATTCTGGAGATATTTTGTGTGATTATGGAATCATCTTTGTTGTGAGGGCATTTGAATACCTTTGTTGAGCTTGAACTTGCATTTGAAGCAAGTATTGTGAGCTTGCGTACTCTAGACAAGATAGTTTTCTCTCCCAGATATTACAGTTTCCATTCTAGACTTAGAGTTTTTTCTTAATTTTTGAGTTTGAATTGTATAATTTTGGAGGATTTAAAAGTGGGTCTTTGAATTTCATCTTTGGAAAGCATTCCAAAGGCTTGGAAACTCTTACCCAGATCATGGCTAATGTATTTGGTAACCGTTTCTCTATTTTTATGATGTGTAGCTAAAACTTCAATTCTTGGGGTGTGATCATATGTTTATTTATCTAATTATCTTATGGGTATTGTTGTTTGATAATGAAATTGTTGTTTTAATGTGGGTTTAATCATTACCTGAGTTTTAATTTATGAATTGTTGTTGCAAATGCAATTCTAATTTTGAGTTCTTAGCTTGCTTGAGAAAGGGGTTTTTGAACCAAAGCTTTTGATTAATGATTTGTGGGTATTGGGTCAACATGGGTTCAGCTCGAGAGAGTGAATCTTAAATCCAATCCTACCTATCTAGCTCGAGAGAGTGGATGTATTAAGGTTGTGGGCTGATTACCTTGTTAAGCTTGTTGATGTTCGAAAAAAATCACATGAATCGTAATAGTTGTTCGAGAGAAAGCTATTACACTTAAAGTCTAGCCTACCCACAGTGTTTCAGCAACTCATTGTTAGATTTCAATTACCCATATAGCATAATTAGCTTATAAACGATCACATCCCAAGAAATCCTCTCTATATTGTTATTTTCCTCTGTTTTCATTGTTGTTTCAGTTGTTCACTGCAAATCCAAACCCCCATCTGACATTCGTTGTCACCCCTTTAGATTTATTTGTATGTTATCGATAATTTTTATTTCTATAACTGTTTAGAACACGTTTATACTTCATAACTGAATTTTAGACACGTACCACTCCTTGTGGGTTCGACCCCAACTCTTCGTTGGGTTTTATACTGACTAATGATCGTTTACACCTAGAATTGGATGAGGTGTACTTGAGACGTTCTGTCATAAACTATTGTGGTATTAGATTTTGTAAAATAAACTATGCTTACCGAGTATTTTAGGATGTTCTCTATAGACATTGAGGCTCGCAAATATCTTCACAGAGAATTTCCAGAGCATTATGTTCGGAACTCCCAATCCAAAATTTTGGACAAAAAGAAAATCACGCACCGTCATTGGTCGCATAAATATTGGTAAGACAATTACACTTAGTGTTTATGTCCATTAAATACACAAACTTAACATAATAAACATATCTACTTAATATCGCAGCGAATCTTAGAGAAGGAGAAAGGTATTACGTAAGGCTATTTTTGTAACACCCCAGAAACTAGTAGGCTAAACTAGAGCTTGACGTGAGGGTTAGAGTTGTGAATTTACCTTTCCGTACTTAGAATGAAGGGTTTCAGGTTAGAACGTCAATGTACGACCTCCGAAGGACCAACCAAGGGTCCTTGAGGAGGACCCTAGTAGACTGCCCCAAAACAGTCCACCCACGAAAGGGACCCACGCCCCGTGGGTGAGGGGTCGTGGGTCAAAGCCTCAAAAACCAGGTTCCAGTAAACCCACCCACGGTTCACCAGCACGCCACTTGGGTCCATCCATGGACCGTGGTCGTGGAGTCGTGGGTGGTCACCTGTAGACAGTTTCAAGGAATTAGTTAGGGGTACTTTGGGGTTTTCCAGTTTTATTAGTACTAAGTGGTGTCTTTTTAGTCTATTTTTAACCCCCTATATAAATACTTTAGACCCTTAATTAAGTCATTCCAAAAATCATTATTTCTAAACCCCCAAAAGAAATCCAATTCCCTCTAGAAGAAGAAGATGGTCAAGCTAGGTCAAGACTCTATTTTTTCAAGCTTGCTAGGCTTTATAATCATGGTATGATGTCTTATTCATTCATGGACTTCTTTCATCC
>JAJONR010000460.1:0-65106 GCA_029582245.1 Solanum etuberosum | reverse complement strand
CTCATGCTGGCTACGTGGTTTATGGAGAATTGGAGTAGTCTGAACTCTTCCCCATATCGGTACTCAATACTACTCCCAAAATATATAACTCAATGCTCGAGTAAAATTAATCTCTCTAGTTGAGATAAGTTCTCAAAAGGGCCTCTTTAAGGTGTAACTGTTTTGTACTTAATTTCTTTTAAACTCTGAAAACTCTTTATACCATTCTGAAAAATAGTACTCTTTTTTCAATGTAAAAATGATAAATTTGGGAATCCTTAAGCTCCCTTAAACTTTTTTCAAAATAGAAGTTTATACTTTGACTTGCTCTTGAACTCATGCTAACTTCTCAAGAATCAATTTAAGAAAAAATGTCTTTTTTAAAGATTCTCAATCAAAACACCGAAATTAGGGTTCATGTGAGATTATCAACATGAATAATAACTCAAATATCTCAAAGCTTAATATAGTGCAACTCATAATCAAGAATTTAAAATTAACTAACAATAACTCGACTCATGTAAGAGATTCTCAAAACTAAGGGTATAACCCTAGATTTAATTCTTAATGACTGAATTGAGATGTAGGGCGTGAGGACGAACTCAGTCCATCACTATGAATAGCCTTACATACTTGGAAGAATGAAGAAGAACTTGATTGAAGCCTTGAAACCCTAATTTTTTTTCCTCCTCGTAGTTTTCTTTTTGAGTTGGGGAGTTGAGAGCGTAAAATAAACAAAACTGAGTATTTGGTGGAATATATCCCCCTTATTGAATTTAAAATGTTATGGCCTGGCTTAGGAAAAGTGGAAAAAGACAAAAGAAACCCCACTTAAAAAGCTGTCGAAAAATCTTTCATAGTTTTGATCTACGGACTGTAGATCCCATCCGTGGAATTCATATTGAATTTTAAGCCTCAGAGTTTCAATCTATGGGTCCAAACTATGTCCCGTAGAAGTTTCTACAAACCGTAGATCCAATCCGTAGAATTCATATTGAATTTTATGGCTCATATGTTCATCTTAAGGGTCAAAACTACGGCCCGTGGATGGGTTTATAGGAATTGAACCTCAAAATTTGACTCTCTGAAGTTTTTGCACGACTTGACAGTACGGGTTGTAGCTCTTTCTATGGCCCGTAGAAGTGACACGTAGGTCACTAACTCAGAAAACTCTATTGTGGCAGTCTCTGGTAAAACGGTCATTACTTTTTACTCCAAACTCGAAATGAGGCAAACTTAGAGGTGTTATAAAGAGGACTCGTAGAACTTTAATTTGATAGGTCATGGGCCACATAGTGCATTATTTTCTGAGAGAGCCTTTTTCATTCAGTCTCCCAATAAACGAAAAAGGATTTCTGGTGACACGAAAGATGTGCTCGACACTCTCTTTCCTATTCCACTGCGCTAAGTGGTCTTTCCCTTTCTTGCTTCCTGCGCAGTTAAGAGAAAAATTGTCCCCAAGGCAACCACTTGTGTCTTTCTTGGATATGCTCAGTCCGGGTATATATATTCTATGACGTGAAATCCAAGAGAGTCTATGTATCCTTAATGCTCTCTTTAATAGGGTCGCCTCATATTTTCCTTAACCTAATTAATCATCCCCGGGGGAGAATGATGATGGAGATGTATTGCGGCAGCTCCCATTTCGCCCGCCGCTACTACAGGAATCACTTTTGCTTTCGGTCTCTGCCTTCTTAACACGCGGCACACCAACTTGAAGTCTGATTTGAAAATCTCTCTCTACCTTCACAAAACTTCTCGCGCCCTTCTCATAGTTTTGACTTTCTCTTAGGCTACCGTTGACCAGCTTCGCAAGACCATTTCGGTCTACACACACATGGCTAAGCGCTATTGGGCGGATCTTTCTCAATCCAAGCTAACTAATAGAAGAAAGGAGAAGAAAGGAGAAGAAAGGAAGTAATCTGACCCAAATTGGTACACGCCACATTTAAAGAGCCATCAATCACTATGATCTCTTTCTTAGAAAGGAAATTGCGTAAATTCTTCCTTTTTTGATCCCATGCTTTCTGTTCGTCAACAACCAACTAAATCTATACTTCTTCACTACTCGTACAGGGAAGGTGGAAGAAACTCAGTCTCTTTTTTTGGAGGGGATGATCGTTTAAAGTTGACCTAAGTAGAATTTTATATCAAAACTTAATCGGTAAGGAAGCTTTCAACTCAACTTTGTGCTAGGGGACTCTAGTGACCTTAATTCATATCAAAATCCATTCCCACACTAAAGAATTTACCTTAACATCTAAGAACAATTTAAGAATCACCCGACACGACCTTTTTGCAAATGAAAAATGATTCAGGTCTTAGCTTAGAAATTTGTGGAGTGTTAGAATATCTCCCCCTTGGGATCATTCGTCCACGAATGATGGTTAAAATAAGCATGGAAAAGAAAGGGGTTACTCTTACTATCTTTTAGACTTCTGAACTAGTCTATTATATAGGTGGAACTGATCCATGCTGAGAGTTTGGAACTGTCTATAGCACATAAGTACAAACGGTATGAGTTTGAACATAGTCACGCTCTATCTAAAGCTATTTGACATGAAGCAAGGATATCTAGGCACGAAGTAAGAATATGAATACTATGCCTTGAGTGATACGATTTGGTAGCTACCAATCCTAGCAACACATCTAAACTATGCTCTTCTTTGAGACTATCACACTTCATTGGATGCAACTCATAGCTCTCACCAGGGTATATGACTACCCTTACAAGGTCTAAGTCTAATTGCATGCTCTTATTATTTTCAAGTCTAACTCTAAATCACAAGGTGCTAAATATAAGATGAATATACTTATCTAAATCACAATATTCAGGTTCTATGCCTCTATAGGAAATCTCCTCCCAAGAATACTACTCCTTACTACCGTATTCAACAAATCTTCAAGTCCTAGTCAAGAAGCACCTAATGAATCATGCAATCATTCAAATGTAACAATACCACATTCAAGACTAGAACTATAACCACTCCATTTACTTTTACTAATCAATTGTTCTAAGAATTTCTCATGCTCTCGTCATCTCTACCAACTGAAATTTCACGCATTACTACTAGGAACCGACATAACTAGCTCATATAACTATTACTCATAGTAAAACTTCATCTCCTTCTTCCTCCACATTTATAACCTAAGATGGAATAAGCACACCACCACTACCACAATAAGAAACATCAATCCTCTCTTATCTATCATTACTCAACTACTATCATCAACATCACTATCAAAACTAAAAAGGATCACTGAATGAGCTTTAGGGCGAAAGATCATAAGCATGATTCGTTCAAGAAATATGATATAACAATATGTCTGACATAATATTATTTCATTAGCCATTGAAGGTAAGTCATGAATTCACGATACTAAGCATACCATGAGACACTGTTGATTCTATGAATAGGTGTATATAATAAGGCTGATATCCATAACTTTATGGAGTAAGATTGAGATCAATGGGCTAAAGTCTTTGCTCCTCATTATGGGAACTGAGCATAGATGTCAATTTGACTGAAGAGTATGAGCATAGGTCATGGACACATATCTGATATTAGAAACATCAACGGGATGTTGTAACAAGTGCACTTTGAGGAATACACTAGAGTATGAATGAATTGATTTAACACTATAACTCTTTCAGAACAGATCACTATCTGATTCTTAACACTTGACTTGGTCCCTCACCTTATCAGCTCCCCATTAGGTCTGAAGCTGCATCTTGTTTAAACTAGTCTATATTCGCTTTACTCTAATACTCGGGAAATGCTAATCTCATTGCTACTGAACTCTCCACGTGCAAATCTAAGATTCCTTCTAAGGCTTCTTTCTGAAATGCTTCTCTTAACCGCTTCCCTCTTCTATAGAAATTTTTCTATAATTGTTACTCACATTAACTTATGAAGAGTTTTAATCTAACTCTTAATAGCCTAACTTTTCCTTCTTAGCCCACTAATACTGTCCTTCCTAGTTCATATCTATCTAATTGGAGGAAACTTGAACTATATTTAAAAGGCTCGTCATTGGCTATATAAAATCCCTTCAACAAACTCTGAAGGATTATAAATAATTCTTACATCAGCCTACTCCACATTGACTGATCAAATTACTATCTAGGCATACATGAAAATGATAAACTTAATTAGAACCTCGTATGACTACATACGATATCGGGTACACCTCTTAATGATCTTACTAATCTCATGACTTAGCACACTTCATTGCTGTCATCTAAGTCATAATACCACACTTGTACCACTCACATTTATAGAAAAGTAACACCTTAATTCCTCACAAAATTTATGTCAAACCTACTAGATCATATCTTAAAACTAACATCATCACCCTCATGTTGCCATCTTTTTTTATCACGACACTCATCTCAAATTCAATCTTAGAGTATTGTACCAAACACGGATATCAATATAACTTCTCACATATTATACTAACTTATGACTACAAGATAAATAAGAAACACTTGCCCACTAAGACCTCATGACAAGTAGTAAATCTTTATCTCACAGTCTACCTATTTTACAGATTACCTCACATTCCCTTTCACAACTTAAGTACCATTTACCCACTTACTACACATCATTGCTTAATTAGTTCTATAATCCTCAAAATACCATGGGGTTCTCCCTTCAAAATCATAAGCCTATCTTAGATTCATCACCTCATAAATACTCTACTCTTCTATTCAACACCTATATTTGGTCTTCACTGACACAATGGCTCATCGATATAAACTCTCTTCTAGTTAAAGTATACTCTAACTCATCCTGACTAGTAACTATTACTCTACCTTATGTCGTGATATCACACACAAGATTACTATTCCTTAGCCCACACTTAAGGAAAAAACTCCTCATTAATGACGTACTAGGTACATGTTTATAACTTATATACTCTATTCAATAACTAGCGTCATCTTTTAAGTTATTACACTTCCAAATGCATACTTCTAACTCTTGGCACTTCTACTACTACTTGCTCATACTATCGCAAATCACACTATCTTTTGGGCGAAAATACTACCCAAGAATTCTAAAACATACTCCCCTCTTAAAGGGTATCACTTGAAACAAGGTTTCAAAGAAGAGAATCTAAGAGTAGATCTCGATTCATATGAATAAGGGTGAATCCTTTCGGATCAATAAACTTAAACACACTAGAGGGCTTCTCTCAAGCCCTTCTGCAGTCTTTGGACCTTTCTGAAGACTTTATGTGAGAGTAACTCATCGATAAGAATCTACGATTTGCTATTTCAACCACCTTAAGTATAAGGGGTAGTCGAATAGATTTGAGAAACGCATGAGTATGAATAATTTTCTTATGACATAGTTCTATTGCACTATTTAGAGGATGAAAGAAGGGAAAATTTTCTTAAATGTTTGTAGTCCCTCCTCTATAGAAGTGGGGCCCTCATAACCATCAATAAGATTCTACTAACACGGCTTCATAGAAACCCTAGGATATTTAAACTCTAGGCTCTGATACCAAGTTTTTTACACCCCAACCCTACACCCTGGACGTGGTCGGCACTCAAAAACCATTGTTGGTCCCCAAGTAAACCCTTGGCTTGGCAGACTACTTAGCGAAAGACTGACTCAAGCAAATATGGGCTTTAAAAGCTTAAATAACTCACTTTTCTCAAAATACTCAATTTAAATTTCCTAAAATATATTGAATAAAAGTAGTAAGAGTTTGAAAAATATCTCAAAAGAAATACGGAAAGACTCTCAACACTATATATCTATGAAGCCTCTATTTTTCAAGATGATGTCGGGTCAAGACCCATGACACCTCAAAACAACTAAACTGGAAATAAAATGGAGTCCTCCGGGAGCAAGGAGGTCTCACCAAAAGTCATCAATTAGTACAAAGTGATCTTAACGAAGCGCTTGTTAATGATCCTGAACACATATATTTGCATCATAAAAATATGTAAGTCGAATGACATTAGTACATTGAATGTATGAGTATGTAATATAGTTGAAGCAACAATAACTGAACTGAAAGTGCTAAAACAATATTAAACTGAATATAAAGCATAAATAGAGATAAGATCATCTAAAACTTCACAAAGTAAAAGATGTTAACTCAAATAATTGTATATATAGATATAATAAAAAAATAACTCTTTACTCTATTAGGGAGTTTCTCTAACTGACAACCATCACTATGAGCCTCGTGATGATACAATGTCTCGCTCATACTGTCAGAACTATCATATACCTTAATAGATATAAAACATACTCATTGATCCATCTAATAGGCCTTCTCATATGCAGTGAGAAGTCGACCGAATGTCGGTACGATCCTATCCCACGATGACTACATGGTTTATAGGAAATGTGAGTTGTCTGAACTCTTCATCATATTGGTGCTCAATACTACTACTAAAATATATAACTCAATGCTCGAATAAAAATACTCTCTCTGGTTGAGATAAGTTGTCAAAATGGCCTCTTTAAGAGGTAACTACTCTATACTGAATTTCTTGTAAACTCTAAAAACTCTTTATACCATTCTGAAAAATAGTACTCTTTCTTCAACATAAAAATAATACATTTGAGAATCCTTTAGTTCCCTTAAACTCTTCTCAAAATAGAAGTTTATACTTAAACTTGCTCTGGAACTGATGCTAACTTCTCAAAAATCAATTTAAGGAAAAATGTTTGTTTTAAAGATTCTCAATCAAAACTCAGAAATTAGGGTTCATCTGGGATTATCAACACGAATAATAAATCAAAGAACTCAAAGCATAATATAGTGCAACTCATAATCAGGAATTTAGAATTCATAAAGAATAACTCAACTCATATAAGAGATTCTCGAAACTAAGGGTATAACCCTAGATTTAACTCTTACTGACTGAAATGAGATGTAGGGTGTGAAGACAAACTTAGTTCATCACTATGAATAGCCTTACATCCCTAGAAGAACAAAGTTCTTGAAGAAGTTCGAAGAAGAACTTGATTGGAAGCTTTGAAACCCTAGCTTTTGTCTTCCTCGCAGTTTTCTTTTTGAGTTGGGGAGTTGAGAGCGTAAAATAAAATAAAACTGAGTATTTAGTGGAATATATTCCCATGATTGAAGTTAAAACGTTATGGGTTGGTATTAGGAAAAGTGGGAAAAGACAAAAGAAATCTCACTTAAAAAGTTGTCGAAAATCTTCCACGGGGCTATCTATTGTTCGTAGTTTTATCTACGGACTATAGATCATATTCGTGGAATTCATATTGAAGTTTAAAGCTCAAAAATTCATTTTATGGGTCCAAACTATGACTTGTATAAGTTTCTACGGGCCGTAGATCCAATTCGTAGAATTCATATTGAATTTTAAGGCTCAAAAGTTCATCATACGGGTCCAAACTACGGCCCGTAGAAGTTTCTACAGGTAGATGGATCTGTAGGAATTGGACCTCAAAATTTGACTCTCTAAAGTTTTTTCACGAGTTTATAGTACAAGTCGTACCTCTTTCTATGGCTCGTAGAAGTGACCCGTAGGTCACTGACTCAGAAAACTCTGTTGTGGCGGTCTCGGGTAAAAACGGTCATAACTTTTTACTCTGAATTCAAAATGAGGCAAACTTAGTGGCATTTGAAAGAAGACTTATAGAACTTTCATTTGATAGGTGATGGGCTACCTAATTCATTATGTTCTGAGATGTATGATAGTTTAAAGTTGACCTAAGTAGAATCTTATATAAAAACTTAATCGGTAAGAAAACTTTCAACGCAACTTTTTGCTAGGAGATTCTAATGACCTTAATTCATATCCAAATTTATTTTCACACTAAAAAATTAACCTTAACACCTAAGAATAATTTAAGAATCACCCAACACAAAAAAAATCCGAAAATAAAGAATGATTCGGATCTTAGCTTAGAAATTTGTGGGGTGTTACACTTAAGTTTGATGAGTTAAATAAGTCTATTTTTTTTTGGTAATTAAACTTATTGTACTGCCTACTAAGTGAAGTCATTATAGAGCAACAGGTTTAATCTCAACTCGTTTAACCTAAGGACTCATTGAATCATGAAGAGCATACATGATCATTGAAAAGGAAAATTATGTACTTCATTTCTTATCCTAGTAGAAGCTCTTACGCAAGCCGTGTAGACAATCTCCTTTGCAATTATCATTAACCCATCATCTATTTTTTTTAATTGATGGTTCAATGACATGGCATGTCAACTAAAATAGAAGGGGACTTTTGAGGTACTTAGTATTTTTTTGAGAAAAATAATAATAGTCTAGTGATATTACTGACTTTAAGAAAATTAAATTAAATTTTATAAGTAATTTTAAAATAGGCGGAATGATCTGGGAGAGACCCTTGTACTTGACTCTGTTCGTAAGTTGGACCCTTGTACTTATGACTTTACCAAATGGATCCTTAAACTCATTCAAACATAATATTTTAAACCCTTTTCTCATTTGATATGTGTGCGTGTAATACACTCATTTTACACATGAAATACCACGTCATTTTTTAATAACATGTCATTATTATTATTATTATTCCAATGACACATCAGAAATTAAATTTTAAAAATAAATAATATTAAAAAATAAAAAGTGCAATTTTCTCTCTCTCTCTCTCTCTCTCTCTCTCTTTTCCCCTTCCTACTTCATATTCTTCATTCCCACCCACCCTCTACGCCTCACCCCAAAAATACAAAAAAATCATAATTTTCATCTTTCTTCACAGTTCACACTCAAAAGTTTTCTCAATCATAAAATATGATAGATTGTAATTAGTTCTTGCACATGCTTTAGGTTCTATTTCTTTTGAGTTGATAAAAAAAATCAAAAAAACTTGAAGTTGGAAAAAATATATTTATGAGTAAATTCAAGCAATAGATCTTAAATTTATGAAAATGGTGAATGATATATTTTCTTACAAAAGCTTTTTTTAATTTTATATTTGATGATTATGGTGATGGGGTGTACATCAAAGAAGAAGAATAGAAAAGGGGTAGGGGTGGGGGATGGGGGGTATGGGGCTGAAGAAGAAAAGAAAAAGGGTGAGGTTGGGGCTGAAGAAGAAGAGAAAAGGGATAGGGTGGGGCTGAGGAAGAGAGAGGGGGTGGGAGTGGGGTGGGAGTGGGGTGGGCTGAAGAAGAAAGGTTTTGAGATTTTTTTTTTCTTTTTTTAATTTATTATTATTATTATTATTTTGTCTTATAATTTTGATAATTTTTAAATAAAAATATTGCATTCACTTGCTTTAAAACGCGTGTGGTCACACATTTGTCCAACTCAGCCATTTCAATGTCACATAAGCTCGGTCAATGGTTAGAGGGGTTTAGAAAATAGAGTTTCGTCGAGTTTAAGGATTCATTTGGCAAAGTGATGAGTAGAAGGGTTCAACTGACAAACGAAACCAAGTATAGGGGCCTCCCAGGTCATTCCGCCTTTAAAATATGAGTTACTAATTAGGAAAATAATATAATGCTTAAGTATCGAAAAAAATTCCTAAGAAAATTCCTTCTTAATAAACTAATCTATTTTGGAAAAAAAACAATGAACAAGATTATAATTTTGGTTAAATGGATTGAATAACTCTACTATGAAGAAAGAAAAAAGGAGGCTTAAATGACATGGCACGCCAGCTATGCGAGAAAGAGATTTTTAAAGTGTTAAGAATTTTTATTTATTTTTAGGAAAAATAGTGATATTTAAGTGATTTTTGTCCTAAATGAAACAAAAGTGATATTTAAAGACAATTATCAAAACTTGAGTGACCATTTAGAAAATTTATTATTCTTTATATTAGGCCTTTAATTTTCTTACTTTTATGTACTTCTGTTTTTTTCCGTTCAAACCAAGCTTTGAAGTTTGTTTTTCTATGTTTTGTTTACATGTTCAACTTTTAATTTGTTCCTTTTATGCACTCCTTCTTTCTCCCGTTCAAGCAAAATTTTGAGATTTTTTTTTTTATGATTTTGTTCTCTATGCTCAACTTTTAATTTTATTCCTTTTATGCACTGGTTCTTTCTCCCGTTCAAGCCAAATTTTGAGATTTTTTTAATGATTTTGTTCTCTATGCTCAGCTTTTAATTTTCTTCCTTTTATGGGATCCTTCTTTCTCCCTTTCAAGCCAAATTTTGAGATTTTTTTTAATGATTTTGTTCTCTATGCTCAACTTTTAACTTTCTTCCTTTTATGCGCTCCTTCTTTCTCCCGTTCAAGCAAAATTTTGAGATTTTTTTTATTATTTTGTTCTCTATGATCAACTTTTAATTTTCTTCCTTTTATAGAGGAAAAAGGGTCTGAAAAATAATCCAACTTTGGCCGAAATTGTTGTTACGATACCAAACTTTATGGAGGACCTTTTACCCCCCTGCACTATTTAATAGTGTATTTTAAAGGTATATATGTGCCCACGTGGACACGTTACTATTTATAATGATGCAATATTTATGATGTCCACGTGGGCACATATATACCTTTAAAATAAACTATCCAATAGTTCAGGGGGGTAAAAGGTCCTTTCAGAAGTTCGGTATTGTTACAGCAATTTCGGTCAAAGTTCAGATATATTTCAGGCATTTTTCCCTTTCATATACTTCTGTTTTTTCCTTATTAATTCAAATCAAGTTATGACAAAATATATTTATTTTATCATGATTCTTTTCATATATTTTAGGAGTCTTTAATTATACACGTATCATGAGTAAGAACTACGTCGTGCCACGACGTTAAATACGGTGTTTCTTGGGAGGTAACCCAAGGTTACTTTATTGCTTTCAATAACATGTATTATGAGTGTAGGTTGAAATGAAGTCAAAAGTTGAAAAGGACAACGTGGGTGATGCAAATACCCATTCGCTGATTCGCCGAATTGGTTTGGCGGACATTTTCATGTTCACCTTCTTAGTCAAGAATTTTGATAAATGGTACTATCAACTTTGACGTATAGGTACCTGGTCGGTGATCCACCGAATGACATTTGGTGAACAACATCGGATCCATCGAGTTGAACTTCAGGTTGGATATTTATACATGTATCATCAACGAGCTTGAGCTCCTTTGGTGATTTGTTGAACTCGTTCGGCGACGTTAGTCACAGACTGTCGAGTGCGTCTGACAGTGAAAGGTCAAGGGTCATTTTCTTTTAAATATTTTTCCTTTGATATTCTTGAACTTTTTCACTTCCGACACTCTATATTCTTAGTCTAAATACTATATTATGCCCTTTTTGCTTCGATTTACTTTCTTAGAGTGCGTGATTGTGTGAGATTCTCAACGCAACTCTTCTTCCCTTTTTGTTCGAAGAACCCTTACCTATTGAGTTTGGTTTTCAAGTTTAAAACTCTTGTTTTTACTTGTAAAATGTGCTTATTGTTGTGTTACCTATTGATTTTGTTAGTTTGATGTGTGAATCATATGGGTATGCATTAAATTGGTCGATTGAATATTCCCATGAGTTAAAATTGTTGATTTTGTGCCCAAATTGCAAAAAATTAATTGTGTGGGTTGTTAGTTGAAAATTGATTGATGAATATTGTGGGTCTTGCATGAATTTTACTTGGGAGAAGTCTGATTAGCCAAGTGTTGTCCAATAGGCTTGAATTTACCCAATGAGAGATAAAGTGATGTCTTTCTTAAGCACAAATCATCAATTTAGCAATCTTTTGTTGATTGTGGAGGGAAGTCTGAGTACCCTGGGGTAAGAATTGGTCTATGCGTAGCATGTTAATATGTTTGGGTATTGGATGTTGTCGAATTTTGTGCTTAAATTGAAAATTAGGTGTTGGCTTAAATTACCTGTTCGGCGAGCGTGTCTTATCCCACCAAGGTGATTAGGCGAATCACCGAGTAAGTCTCAGATCGCCTTTTTTCCTAGGTACTATCACTTTCGACAAGCTTGTCTTAGCTCGCCTAACCATCTCGAAAAATCACCAATTTGGAGTTGACATCGTCCAACATGCCTGAATTTGAACTGTTTGACACTATCACTTTTGGCGAGCTTGTCTTAGCTCGCCGAACCAGCTTGGAAAATCGCTGAGTTGGAGTTGACATGGCCATTCATGCTTGAGTGGAAATATTTTTGATCCACACGACTTCGGTTAGCTAATTTGAGCTCGCCTAACCTGTTAGATAAATCGCCTACCCATTCAGTGAGCCTCAAGAAACTCGTTTCAACTGTGTTTTTTTGTGCATTTATTTTCAACCAACCTTCACTCGATGTTTTCTTTGAAATGTTGTGCTTTACAGGAAAATGGCCAAAACTAAAGGTCAAGAGACTAGATGGGCATCTCTTTCTGACTCTGACTCTCTTCCTCCACCTCCACACAAAAATCAAAAAGGGGTGGTCGTCAATGAGCCCTCAGAACAACAACAAGTCACTCCGCGCACTTCTAAGCATGTGAGTGAAAAGTAATAGAAGAAGTTGTTGAGGCTACTAGTAAAGGGAAGAGGGCCTTAGTTGATGCACCCACATCTTCATTATCCAACACTGAGGAGCCCCTATTAAAATTCACTTGGACTAATGATGAGGGTGACAATGCAGCAGAGAGTACACTGGCAACTAGAGGTGAAGAAGGTTGTATCAAATAATAGGAACGCAATTCACTCCAAATGGTTGTATCAAATAATAGGAACGCAATTCACTCTAAATTGATGTAGGTCCCAATGGAAATGTTACTTCAAGGGTACTTCCAGTCATCGCTCCAAGGGCCCTCAATAGGTTAAAAGCAGTTGGGGAGCATACTGTTTTAACGGAGTGCAAATTGTCCACGGATGGGGTCATGAGTGACTACCTCGCCATCTGGGGCACTGTCAAATTCAACAAGTTTGAGCAGTTCACTAGAGCTCGACCACCATATCTCCTAGAATGGGTTTGGGAATTCTATAGTGCCTATGCGAAAGCACTGCCCAAGAAGAGAAAATGGGTGGTTTGGAAGCCTTTGAAGGAAGTTGAAGTCCGAGTCAATATAGTACAGTGTGGCCGGGCAATGATAAATGATGTTTTGAGAATGGTTGGTAACAAAACAAATTTGTACAAGCTTCAGATGAAGCATAAACTGGGTGAGTTGAAGGGGTGGCTGGCACCCTTAATTTCAGTTATTACTCCCCCATTGTTGGCTGATGAGGTGAAGATTGAAAAGAAGAATACCAATATTGCTCATTTTTTGTTTGGGTTCATCAATAACAACCTCATGCTTTATAGAACGAGTCAATCATCCGGCACCCAAAGGTAGTCTTGGTGGGTACAATCATTGATCGGAAGGAGATACACGTGGGCTAAACTATTGAAGAAGAGATGCTCATGCAGGCGAAATTCCTCGACAAATCTCAAGAATCTTGGTGAACGCCTTGAACCTTTCTTCTGGAACTCCTCTCAAAACCCTAAGAGTAATTTAGAGTTGTAAAAACTGATCCAAATTAGTTTAGACCTCTAAAATATTACTAAAACCCATTTAAAGCTGATGGGGTAAGGAAAAGACCAAAATACCCCTCTTTAATTCGGGTAAATTTTGTTAACTGGACAGGCTGACTTCAAATGGGCATATCTCCCTCATCCAAACTTGAAATTTAGAAAACTTGGTGGCGTTGGAAAGAGGATTCAAAGAACTTTCATTTGATATCTTATGGGCCACCTAACTCATCATGTTCTGAAAGTTATGATCGTTTGAAGTTGACTCAAAACTCAAAACTTAAGCATACTTGAAAAATTCTAAATTTGGCTCTTTCCAATTTAGTTCTTTCTAAATTTAGATCTTTGCTAAGGCGGGATGTTAAAATAATGAACAAAGGTTACTTTCTAAAGTATCTCACATGTGTTTTATAAGATGTTTAGCTTGCATTGACCAAATTTATGACTTTTGATTTCTAACATGTTATTTTATGATTTAGCTTGATCATTGTACGTCATGTAAAGTCCTTTTAGCATGATTTCATAACTCTTATGCATTGTTATCATACTTAGTACATTCTATGTTTTAATGCATACTTGTGCCTACAATGTTTCACTAATGTAGGGTCTGACAATCCTATTCCCCATACTCGTGGATGGTTGATCCTTTTGAGCTTTTGAATATTGGTGAGTCCTCATGATCAGAGGACCGAGATTATTTTATTGATTTTTGGTCTTTTTCTATTTTCAGACTTCTAATGTGATGTATTGGTCACGTTCCAATAGCTTTCTCTATGATGTAATAGACTGCCTTGAGACTTATGTTAGATTTCTACTTTTGTCAAACTCTTTTGTATGAAATGTTATCTGTTGAACTCTTTACTTATATTATCTTGTATGATGTATACTAAGTGTCTTGGGTAGGGCCTCCCGAGATTCTATCCGTTACGTTACGCCCAGGGTCTACTTTGGATCGTGACATGTAATCTCTTTCAATTCTTACATTCTACTTTAGAATTTTTCTGATATTTTGTCAGGCTTCAAAAATTAATCCATCCTGTTTACTTAGTGTGATATTTGTAGCATGAAAAAAAGTAGAATGTCCATAAATCTTATCCTTATCTTTCTCATAATAATCATTTTTAAAACATACGACAAACAGAGAAAGAATCTCTTCTAATAAGAGAAATATGAATCCTATATTGTGGGATAAAATA
The DNA here is from genome assembly GCA_029582245.1 of Solanum etuberosum. Lineage (NCBI taxonomy): Eukaryota > Viridiplantae > Streptophyta > Magnoliopsida > Solanales > Solanaceae > Solanum > Solanum etuberosum. The sequence goes on along the minus strand of JAJONR010000460.1, from coordinate 50,526 downwards.
TCTACCGAACATTATTACCAACAAACATGATACAAAAGAAAGAGAAAATGGTGAACCACCTAAAAATGACAAATATAACTATAACCAAAGAAATATTGAAATCATGCAAAAACGTGGGTAGCATTTACACCAACTAATGCTTCCATATCTGAAACAAAATTAAATTAATAATAATGTTAATTAAATAATTAAAATTAATCTTTCAGATTTAATTATTGCATGAATTGTTTTCCTCTTAATATCGGACTAAAGCTAAATATTTGTAACAAATTCAAACAAAGCCATCACAAAAAATTCACGTCAACACAAATAAAGAGAAAGGTAGTGAGAAATACCCACAAAAATAGTACAATTTTTGACATAAACATTTCCTACGATAAAATTGTTTTTCTCCTTCTCACATATTCAAAACTCTATTTCGTGCATCTTTGAGAGCATCTCTTTCCCGTCCATGGAGATTCTTCAACATAATTACCAAATAGAAGACTAATCATGAAATACAAAAATCATACAATAATAGATGACATCGAGATGTGTTTTAAATAAAATTTAACAATGGAGAAACCTTTTGAAAACAATTATTTGTCTTTTGTTTCAAAATTTGCGCTTTTAAAATAAAGTTCTAAATTCAGTATTATATGTTAATTTCATAAATGGCCATGCACCCGGCCTTACTAGTGGAGCTATCTCATGGTTAAGAACGTTATCCATCAATCATTTATATTGAAGTAAGATTGACTGCGGACGATAGTCATACATCCACCAATAGTCATTGTACAAATTAAATTCATTGATAACTTATCACCTTTGGGTAAAAGCATGGTAATAAAAAGAAAAACACTAGGGTATTCTAACGAAAGATAAAGGAATGGTAATTGAATCAATAATTCTAGTTACTAGACTAGAACTTAAATTAGTTGTGACAGTATCGGTTGATGTGTCTCATATATTTGATTTTAATGAGTTTGAATAGAGGATATTAATGATTGCTTGGAGGGAGTAATTCCTTATGCGATAAATCAATAACATTAGATTTAGTTCTTTCCTTCTTTCTTAATTTCATGGTTTGATATGGCCCTTTTTCGAGCAATAGCATAATTAAATGATTTTTCTACTATAAAATAGAGTTGAACAACTTGTTGAAATAATTATCATTAGTTGAGTGACATTTATGTTACAAAATAAAATTGACTGACTTTTAAATATAAAATAAAATAAATTTTTTTTTGAAGAATATTATCATTACTTGAGTGACCATAATTTTACATAAACCAAAGTTGATAAAAAAATATTACTACTCCCTCTGTCCTATTTCATATGAGTTAGTTTGACTCGTTACAAAGTTTAAGAAAAATAGATTTTTTAAACTTATGGTCTAAAATAAATGATAGATATTTGTGTTGCTATAACTCATTTCATTAAGTATAAAATGGACATTTTCAAATTAAATTATTACTTAGTATAAAAATGTTTATTCTTTTTTGGACTGACCAAAAAGGAAAGTAACTCATAGATTGGACAGAGATAGTATTTGAGAAATTATACAAAAATTAACTCCATATATATACTAGGGTTCAAGTTAGAGGGTCAAAAGATTGATCAGAATGGAGATGAACATTGATAATAATACTCCAGGTAGTGAGATTTCTTCTTTTTATTCCGATCGTTACCTGTACTTATCTTTTTTTTCTTTTCTTTTGTCATTGATTTTACACTATTAGTATTACTAGATATTCGTAGAATTGCAGAGGATCTTCCATTGGGAATGTAGGATTCAAAATTTTCATGTGTGGTTTGTGGGCTATCACACTGGAGCAGGGTTTACTTTATGTGAACCTATAGGTAGAAACTGTGGGTTTTTGTATGGACAAGTTATCCTTTCAGGATCCCAATTAGGATCTGACTGTAAGTTGCAATTTTCAAAAGTAAATCCACTTAGTTTTTTGGGGATCATTTTCTCTGATTTATATAAACTGAAAAAATGGATGTCTAAGAAAACGAAATCGAAAACTAATTAAATCTAAGATAGCTGGAATGAGTGGGTATCCATGTCGAATCTGCAGAGGAGAAGATCAGAATTAGAGAAGAAGAGAATAAAAGGGAAGAGAGAAGAGAAATAAGGGAGGAATTGTTTTACCAGAAGTTTATTGTTGCATTCTCTCCCCTTCTGCAGTTTATAACAACTTTCAGATAACGTGGCGAGATCTTGATTCTTATGCCTCATTAATTGAGATTTAATCTTGTTCGTTTATTTTCCAAGTAGTTACCCTCCTTCCGTGATTCAGCTTCGAATTAAGCTATACTAAGTAAGATCATTGCATATCATAAATTAATTATCCTCTCAGTATTGTTATCCAATAAAAATAACACTATAATCTCGATTAGTTGTCCCAGATCCCTCGTATGTCTTAGTGTAATCCTACTAGTGAGGTCTCTTTCGAGCTCTTAGTGTAAGAGAGGCACATCTTATTTGAACATAGACTGTTGGCTCAAAAGAAGTGTACAAATTAATTGTAATAACAATATTATCCAACAGAGGTGCACTTATTAATGGTAATCACATTTTGTGTCGGAGGTTCATACTTTTATAATAGTATAGATTAAAAGATAGAAACATTAATATATTACCAAATATTCATAAAAGTGGAAACCTAACTTTCTAAGACAAGTACATGTGGACGGAAGAGTGTGGCATAGTGTTCAATGAAGTTGTTGAGAACCATGAGGTCTCATGCTCGAATCCCAGCAGAGAAAAAAAAATACTAGGTGATTTTTTCCATCTTTCATAGGCTTATGGACAGATTTACCTAGTACATATTGCTAGTGGGAGGTAATATGCCTGAAATATGTAACATTGTCATCAATTTTTTCTACTTATAGCTCCATTTGAATTTGCTTTACTTATAGCACCTGTATGTACATTTTACAGTTCAGATGGAAAATGCAAATGGAGCTGATTGGCAGGAAGAGCTTTACCAAAAGGTATGGTTTGCAATGGGCACTTTTTATTTGCACAAGATTTTAAAAACTGGGGAAATTTGATATGTGGATTTTGATAAACTGGCTGGTTATAACACTATAAGAAATAGCTGAATGTTTCGAAATATTTCCTATGATTATAGAGTAATAGAAGAGGTTTACCATACCAAGTGTACAACTAAATTCATGACCATACCCCTCCACACAAGGTGCTTTATGTATTCCATTTCTTAGAGGTAATAGAAATATAAGTATGTTAGCAGGTAACTTGTTAGAAACGAACATAAATCCTCACTGTCATGGTGCTCTGTATAAGCATGTCTTAGTCCCATATTGTCAACAACAAAAAATTAATTCACATGCCCTGGCATAATTTAGAAATGAAGTATATTTTGATAAATTAATTGATTACAAAAAATTAATTGTTGAGTGCTGAGATCATACTAACTTAATTCATGAGATATGTAATATGTGTGTAAGTTGGGGTCAAAGTTCTTCATGGCATGTCACCAATTTGCTTTCTGGCAACTAAAATCTTTAATTGATAATCTGAGGGATAAACCTATTCGTGCAAGAAGTATATACCTGAATATATGGCTATAAAATATTTTCTGTGAAAAGACATCCGTTCATCTGTATCAATTGGTATGCTTTTTGTGTTTTTTATTTTATTTCTTATTGTAGAGAAATTCAATGCTTCTGTCTTCGAAACTCATCCTTCTCAACTTACATCCCCGACTTGGTTTACTAGCTAGTAGTAAGTTGGAATACTTTGATTTCTCCAAGAATAAACATATAACACTAACATTCTCTGTATTTTCCACCCCATTGTTTTTCACTTGTGAAGCCATCTACATTATTATTATTTCATTGTTTACCCTCGTTTTACCTCATTGATGATAAAGGTGTAAAGTGAAAAAAAGTAATGATTGCCATTAAACTGTGATATATCTCGCAAGCTAACTTTAAAAAAGTATATTGTAATTCCTCCTGGTAGGGCTGGTCTATGATCACATTGCGGAAGTTGCATTCTTGATTTGAGAACCAGGAAGCTAAAGGAAGCAAGGCTCAGTAACTTAGTTTACCATTACATGTTAATTAGTTGCAGTCTTCCTCTTCTACTTCACTTTTAACCTTTTTATCTAGAAGGTTCTTTTGTGAAGATTCTCTAGTTTGTTCTCTATTGTATCGTACAGTTGATCTAATTATAACCTAAACACATGGGCATGCATTCTTGACATTTCCGTATTTGACTTATTGAAAATTTGTAATGTAGATCAAGTCTATCAAGGAGATGTATTTATCAGACCTCAATGATTTATACGAAAAAATTTCTTATAAAGTGCATCAGGTATGTCATCAACATCCCTCTAAGTGCTTCATCATAGTTCTAAATTTTAGTTGGCTCCCTTGCAAGTTCCTTCAAATGACACACCATCATTTGCATAGAGCATGCACCAAGGTGTAATTCATATTGTATTCTATTGGTTATCGCATTATTGGAAACTCCTCAAACCTCAAAACACTAAATTCTCATTTTTGGTTCTTTGGTTCCTTTCCTGTCGATTGTCATCTTGAGAAAAAGTGCTCTCATAGTGGGAATATGTTGTAATGCGGCTAATTCCTTTTCATTTCTAGCATCTGCATCATTTGTTTCTGTTGAAGCATTGTAAATTATTGTGAAAGTCGAGGTGGTAGTTGACACCATAAAAGAGTTATTATCACATGTCATTTTATGTTGGTTTGTTTTGCTTTCGGTAAAGGAATTAAGGCTTCCCTAGTTCTTCGGGCGAGAGCTTGATTTATCTGAATTTAAAAGCACTTGAGTCAACATTCTGCTAAATTGTGTGAACCTTAGGAGCTATGTTATTTGTCTCTTTATGTCATTTCTTAAACTTTCCTCCCTTTTTCGTTGTCGTGGGAGGTTCTTGAAGAATGAATTTCAAAAGTTTGCAAATGGAAAGAAATAGGATTGTGACTAAACTGATTCTTTTTGTCTAATTCTATGCATGTCTCTCTTAATAAGAGTCTTCCAAATGAGAAAATTGAAATGGACAAGATGTTCAAGATGACGCTGGAACGCATTATGCTTTTCTTGCGGCTTAACAAACATGATATTAATCTTGTTCACAAGGAGAAACTGCTTTCGGTTGAGAAGCACATAAGTTTCTTTCTAAGTGGCAAATATCTGCACAACCCTACTTCTTCTCCATTGAAGGGATAACTTCCTCAGCCTTTCATCCATACAATTCAGGTATGCAGTTCGAACTTGTTTGGATAATTCAATTGTTTTCACCTTGTTGAAGTTGTTTTCCTTTTGTGTTAACATGCATCTACATTTCCAGTAGAGTTTTTTTTTGGGGGGGTGAGGGTGGAGGTGCGGGTAGGTTGATAACTTCGGGGCTTGTGATTATTTTCCCAATATAAATCTCTTAAGTTATGACTGATCTCTCATGTTACTTCTACTTTGTTCTATGTTCTCATGTGTTTAAATAGGAAGGTATGGAGGTCAATGATTTGAGTAGAAGGTTAGTAGGGAGTCAAGTATTGTCGTACTTCTGGTAGTATGATTTAGGTAGCTCGGAGTTTCTTTTTCTCCAAGGTGTATTAATATTTGTTGCTACACTTGTTTCATATATTGATACTTTGTTCTCTCTTTTTCTTTCTTACTTTCCTGTGTTGGTTACATTTCTTTTGATCCGAGGGTCTATCGGAAACAACCTATCTACCGTAAGGTTTGCTTACATCCTACCCTCCCTAGATCCCACTTGTTGAATTACATGGCGATGTTGTTGTTGATTTCCTTGGTTTCTTTCTAAGATTTTGTGTGTAAAGTTAATGATCTCTCGCAATTTACTTGTAAGTTACTGATCATATCTTGCACGTTATATCCTACGCAGGCAAAAGATACATATGCAAGTCAGCCGCCTATGTTGGATTCATGTGGGCGAGATATTGCTTCTGAGTTTGATAGGCTTCTGCGTTTGATTGATTAGATGGTAGTTATGATGGATTGTGTTAAGTATGGAATGGTTTTGGTACGTTTGGTATTGATAGATTGAGTTCTGGCACAAAACTTGATGAGTGTTGAGACCATGAATGGTTATGTAAAGTGCTCATGAACCCATGCACCCCTCCCTGGATTATGTAAAGTACTTTAGAACCAACTTATGCAGCCTTCCCTAGATTATGTAGAAAGCACTGCAATTATTCTGATAAATTACTTAAATTTTATGTGGGAACCAGACTAAAATTTGAAATATCCATTTCAAAATTTTTCTTTGTTTGAATCTTTAGCAACACTAGAAACAAAAGTCACATTTTTTCCTCAAAAAAATTAGGGTCTCTCTTTTTAGTTTTTTCTTCAATTTATTTCTCTGATTCGTAAAGTGTGTTTCCTTAAATAACGATGATATTTTAATCGTTTTCAAATATAAAATTCGTTAAGAACTATTATAAGCTGATTTTTCTTTTGTGATAATAATATTAATTATAGTTTACTTGTCAAAGTAATTGTTTTGGCAAAATTTTATAGCATTAAACCTCACGATAGCTAGTATTGTGCACTCATTTTCTTGAACTCTTTGAAATGCCTCTGAGCGCATGTTGAGGAAAAGGTTAGACATGGTTGATGAACCATTTAGATAAAATTGAGACTCATTCGAAAAAGATGGAGACATTATTGGCTAAGATAACCACAAAAAATGATTTATTCGGTAGGGATATGAACTCCTCGTGTATATGTACTGATAATCGACTATAGAGGAAACATAAAGTTGTTGACAAAATATAATTAATGACTATTTCGTGGGATTTATACTTAGCATCGAGATGATATTTAGATGGAAGGTCTCTCGTTAGTTGAGGTCAGGTTTCTAATAGCAATCTGCCTATCACATAACTATGTGCCACCATTGGTTGTCTTAGATAGACATTAGCTAGTGGTTCTAGTTTAGCTCAAGTTTTATGGTTCTTACCTTGGCAAGTAAAGACACCACTTTTCGATGTGGGATAGACACCGGATTTCATCTTATAGCTCACATGGTCTATGTCGGTTAAAGGTAAACTTCCCGCAATAATGAACAAAGGTTACTTTCTAAAGTATCTCACATGTGTTTTATAAGATGTTTAGCTTGTATTGACCACATTTATGACTTTTGATTTCTAACAAGTTATTTCATTATTTAGGCATGTCATGTAAAGTCCTTTTAGCATGATTTCATAACTCTTATGCATTGCTATCATACTTGGTACGTTTCATGTTCTAATGCATACTTGTGCCTACAATGTTTCACGGTCCGACAATCCTATTCCCCATACTCGTGGCTAGTTGATCCTTTTGAGCTGTTAAAGATTGGTGAGTCATCATGATCAGAGGGCCGGGATTCTTTTATTGATTTTATGTCTTTTTCTATTTTTAGACTTCGTACATGATGTATGAGTTACGTCACAATATCTTTCTCTATGATGTAATAGACTGCCTTGAGACTTATGTTAGACTTCCACTTTTGTCAAACTCTTTTGTATGAAATGGTATCTTTTGAACTCTTTACTTCTATTATCTTGTATGATGTATGCTAAGTGGCTTGGGTAGGCCCTCTCGGGGTTCTATCCGCCATTTATGCCTAGGGTCTACTTTGGGTCGTGACATGTAATGTCTTTCAATTCTTACATTCTACTTTAAAAAATTTCTGATATTTTGTCAGGCTTCAAAAATTAATCCATCCAGTGTACTTAGTATGATATTTGTAGCATGAAAAAAAGTAGAATGTCCATAAATCTTATCCTTATCGTTCTCATAATAATCATTTTTAAGAACATACGACAAACAAAGAAAGAATGTCTTCTAATAAGAGAAATATGAATCGTATACTGTGGAATAAAATATCTACAGAACACTATTACCAACAAACACGGTAAAAAAGAAAGAGAAAATGGTGAACTACCTCAAAAATAACAAATATAACTATAACCAAAGAAATATTGAAATCATGCAAAAAACCGTGGGTAGCATTTACACCAACTTATGCTTCCATATCTGAAACAAAATTTAATTAATAATAATAATAATAATAATAATAATAATAATAATAATAATAATAATAATGATAATTTAATTACTAAAATTAATCTTTCAGATTTAATTATTGTATAAATTTGTTTTCTCTTAATATCAGACTAAACCTAAATATTTGTTACAAATTCAAACATAGCCATCACAAAAAATTCACGTCAACACAAATAATGAGAAAGGTAGTGAGAAATACCCACAAAAATACTATAATTTTTGACATAAACGTTTCCAACAATAAAATTGTTTTTCTCCTTCTCTCATTTTCAAATCTCTATTCCGTGCATCTTTGAGAGTATCTCTTCCCCGTCCATGGAGATTCTTCAACAGAACTACCAAATAGAAGACGAATCATGAAATACAAAAAACATACAGTAATAGATGACATCGAGGTGTATTTTAAATAAAATTTAACAATGGAGAAACCTTTTGAAAACAGTTATTTATCTTTTCTTTCAAAATCTGCACTTTTAAAATGAAGTTCTAAATTCAGTATTATATGTTAATTTCATATATGGTCATGCACCCGGCCTTCTAATGGAGCTATCTCATGGTTAGGAACGTTACCCATGAATCATTTATATTGAAGTAAGATTGACTGCGGACAATAGTCATACATCCACCAACAGTCATTGTACATATTAAATTCATTGATAACTTATCACCTTTGGGTAAAAGCATGGTAATAAAAAGAAAAACACTAGGGTCTTCTAACGAAAGATAAAGGAAAGGTAATTGAATCAGTAATTCTAGTTTCTGGACTAGAACTTAAATTAGTTGTTACAGTATCCGTTGATGTGTCTCATAGATTTGATTTTAATGAGTTTGAATAGTGGATATTAATGATTTCTTGGAGGGAATAATTCCTTATGCGATAAATCAATAACATTAGATTTAGTTCTGTCCTTCTTTCTTACTTTCATGGTTTGATATGGCCCTTTTTCGAGCAATAGGATAATTAAGTGATTTTTGTATTATAAAATAGAGTTGAACAACTTGTTGAAATAATTATCATTAGTTGAGTGAAATTTATGTTACAAAATAAAATTGACTGACTTTTAAATATAAAATAAAATAAAATATTTTTTGAAGAATATTATCATTACTTGAGTGACCATAATTTTACAAAAACCAAAGTTGATAAAAAAAATATTACTACTCCCTCTATCCTATTTCATATGAGTTAGTTTGACTCGTTACGGAGTTTAAGAAAAAAAAAATTTAAACTTATGGTCTAAAATAAATGATAGATATTTGTGTTGCTATAACTCATGTCATTAAATATAAAATGGACATTTTAAAATTAAATTATTACTTAATATAAAAATATTTATTCTTTTTTTGGACTGACCAAAAAGGAAAGTAACTCATAGATTGGACAGAGATAGTATTTGAGAAACTATTCAAAAAATTAACTCCATATATATACTAGGGTTCATGTTAGAGGGTCAAAAGATTGATCAGAATGGAGATGTACATTGATAATAGTACTCCAGGTAGTGATTTCTTCTTTTTATTTCGATCGTTACCTGTTCTTATCTTTTTTTTTCTTTTTTTTTGTCAATGATTTTACACTATTAGTATTACTAGATATTCGTAGAATTGCAGAGGATCTTCCATTGGGAATGTAGGATTTGAAATTTTCCTATGTGGTTTGTGGACTATCACACTGGAGCAGGGTTTACTTTATGTGAACCCAAAGGTAGAAAGTGTGGGTTTTGGTTGGGACAAATTATCCTTTCAGGATTCCGATTGTAAATTGCAATTTCAAAAGTAAATCCACTTAGTTGTTTTGGTACCATTTTCTCTGATTTATATAAAAAAAAATGGACATCTAATACCACGAAATTGAAGACTAATTAAATCTAAGATAGTTGGAATGAGTGGGTATCTGCAGAGGAGAAGATCAGAATGAGAGAAGAAGAGAATAGAAGGGAATAGAGAAGAGAAATAAGGAAGTTGATTTACAAGAAGTTTATTGTTGCATTCTCTCTCCTTCTGGAGTTTATAACAACATTTAGATAACGTGGCGAGATCTTGACTCTTCTGCCTCATTAATTGATATTTAATCTTGGTCGTTTATTTGCCAAGTAGTTACTCTCCTTCCGTGATTCAGCTTCGAATAAAGCTAGACTAAGTAAGATCATTACATATCCCAAATTAATTATCCTCTCAGTATTGTTATCCAATAAAAGAACACTATAATTTCGATTAGTTGTCCCGAATCCCTCGTACGTCTTAGTGTAATCCTACTAGGGAGGTCTCTTCCAAGCTCTTAATGTAAGAGAGGCACATCTTACTTGAACATAGACTCTTGGCTCAAAAGAAGTGTAAAAGTTAATTGTAATAACAATATTATCCAACAGAGGTGTACTTATGAATGGTAATCAAATTTTGTGTCGAAGGTTCATACTTTTATAATAGTATTTATTAAAAGATAGAAGTATTAATATATTACCAAATACCCATAAAAGTGGAAACTTAACTGTCTTAGACAGTTACATTTGGACGGAAGAGTGTGACGTAGTGGTCAATGAAGTGGTTGAGAATCATGATGTCTCATGTTCGAATCCCAGCAGAGACAAAAAAAAACACTAGGTGATTTTTATCATCTTTCATAGCCTTAGTGGATAGAGTTACGTAGTACTTATTGTTGGTGGGAGTTACGTAGTACTTATTGTTAGTGGATAGCTATATTTGCATTTGCCTTACTTATAGCACCTGTACATTCTACAGTTCAGACGGAAAATACAAATGAAGCTGATTGGCAGGAAGAATTTTACCAAAAGGTATGGTTCGCAATGGTACTTTTTATTTGCACAAGATTTTGAACATTGTGGAAAATTGATATGTAGATTTTGATAAACTGGCTGGTTATAAAATTATAACAAATAGCTGAATATTTCGAAATATTCCCTATGATTATAGAGTAATAGAAGAGGTTTACCATAACAAGTGTACACCTAAATTCATGACCATACCCCTCCACGCAATGTGCTTTATGTATTCCGTTTCTTAGTGGTAATAGAAATCTAAGCATGTTAACATGTAACTTGTTATAAACGAACATGAATCCTCATTATCATGGTGCTCTCTATAAGCCTGTCTTGGTCCCATATTGCTAACGACGAAAAAATAATTTCACATGCCCTGGCATAATTTAGAAATGAAGTATATTTTGATAATTAATTGATTACAGAAAATTAGTTGTTGAGTGCTGAGATCATATTAACTTAATTCATGAGATATATAATATATCTGTACGTTCAGGTAAAAAAATTTCATGTCATGTCACCAATTTGCTTTCCGAAAACTAAAATCTTTAATTGCTAATTTGAGGGATAAACCTATTCGTGCACGAAGAATATACCTGAATATATGGCTATAAGATGTTTCTGTGGAAAGACTTCCGTTCATATGTATTAATTGGTATACTTTTTCTGTTTTTTATTTTATTTCTTATTATAGAGAAATTCAATTCTTCCGTCTTTGAAACTCGTCCTTCTCGACTTGCATCCCCGACTTGGTTTACTAGCTAGTAATAAGTTGGAATACTTTGATTTCTCCAAGAATAAACATATATCACAAACATGCTCTGTATTCTCCAATTCATCGTTTTTCACTTGAGAAGCCAACTACATTGTTATTATTTAATGTTTTTCCCTCGTTTTACCTCATTGATGATAAAGGTGTAAAGTGAAAAAAAAAACAATGATTGCCATTAAACTATGTTATATCTCGCAACCTAACTTTAAAAATATATATTCTATTCCCTCCTGATTGAGCTGGTCAATGATCACATTGCGGAAGTTGTATTCTTGATTTGAGAACCAAGAAGCTAAAGGAAGCAAAGCTCAGTAACTTAGTTTACCAATTACATGTTAATCAGTTGTAGTCTTCCTCTTCTACTTCACTTTTAACCTTTTTTTCTAGAAGGTTCTTTTGAGAAGATTTTCTAGTTTGTTCTCTATTGTATCGTACAGTTGATCTAATTATCACCTTACCACATGGGAATGCATTCTTGATATTTCCGCAATTGACTTATTGAAAATTTGTAATCTAGATCAAGTCTATGAAGGAGATGTCTTTATCAGACCTCAATGTCATCAAAATCCCTCTAAGTTCTTCATAATAGTTCCAAATTTTGGTTGGCTCCCTTGCAAGTTCCATAAAATGACACACCGTCATTTACATATAGCATGCACCAAGGTGTAATGCATGTAGTATTCTATTTGTTATTGCCTTATTGGAAACTCCTTAAACTGGGAACTGATGCAGAAAGCTCAAAACACTTAATTCTTGTTTTTTCTTCTTTGGTTCCTTTCCTGTTGATTGTCATCTTGAGAAACATTTCTCTCATAGTGGGAATATGTTGTAATGCGGCTAATTCCTTTTCATTTATAGCATTTGCATCATTTGTTTCTGTTGAAGCATTTTGAATGATTGTGAAAGTCAAGGTTGTAGTGGACACCATAAAAGAGTTATTTTCACATGTCATTTTAAGGTTGTTTGTTTTGCTTTCGGTAAAGGAATTAAGGCTTCCCTAGTTCTTCGGGCAAGCGCTTGATTTATCTGAATTTAAAAGCACTTGAGTCAACATTCTGCTGAATTGTGTGAACCTTGCGAGCTATGTTATTTGTCTCTTTATGTCATTACTTAAACTTTCCTCCCTTTTTCGTTGCCTTGGGAGGTTATTGAAGCATGAATTTCAAAAGGTTTGCAAAGGGAAAGAAACAAGACTCACTAAACTGATTTTTTTCTCCTGATTTTATGCATGATTTTATGCTAGTTGATCCTTTTGAACTTTTGAAGATTGGTGAGTCCTCAGGATCATAGGGCCGAGATTATTTTATTGATTTTATGTCTTTTTCTATTTTCGGACTTCGTATGTGATGTATGGGTTACGTCCCAATATCTTTCTCTATGATGTAATAGACTGCCTTGAGACTTATGTTAGACTTCCACTTTTGTCAAACTCTTTTGTAGGAAATGTTATCTATTGAACTCTTTACTTCTATTATCTTGTATGATGTATGCTAAGTGGCTTGGATAGGGCCTCTCGGGGTTCTATCCACCATGTTATGCCTAGGGTCTACTTTGGGTCGTGACATGTAATCTCTTTCAATTTTTACATTCTACTTTAGAATTTTTCTGATATTTTGTCAGGCTTCAAAAATTAATCCATCCAGTGTACTTAGTGTGATATTTGTAATATGAAAAAGGTAGAATGTCCATAAATCTTATCGTTATCTTTCTCATAACAATTATTCTTAAGAACATACGACAAACTAAGAACTAATGTCTTCTAATAAGAGAAATTTGAATCCTACATTGTGGGATAAAATATCTACTGAACACTATTACCAACAAACACAGTAAAAAAAGAAAGAGAAAATGGTGAACCACCTCAAAAATGACAAATATAACTATGTCCAAAGAAATATTGAAATCATGCAACAACGTGGGTAGTATTTACACCAACTGATGCTTCCATATCTGAAACAAAATTAAATTAAAAATAATAATAATGATAATTAAATAATTAAAATTAATCTTTCAGATTTAATTATTGTATGATTTTTTTTCTCTTAATATCGGAGTAAAGCTAATGTCACGCCCCGAGCCTACACCCTGGGCGGGACTGGCACTCGAGAACCATTGCTGGCCCCAAGCGAACCATTGGCCTGGCTAGACTGTCAGCGGAAGACTTTACGCATTAATAAAGAAATCAAATGCGCTTAAATCAACTGTCTAAAAATAACTAAGAATGTTTTAGAGATAAACATTCAACCCAACCAAAGTGGAAAACTAAATCTTAACATAAACAACTGAAAATGAAAAGACTAGAGAACTATAACTATCCATCTATGAAGCCTCTAAAACAATGAGGGATGTCTGTATAAAACCCCCGATCATCCTAACAACTGAAATATTGAAAATAATGTAAAAAGAGGTCCTCCGGAAAGCAAAGAGGCTCACCAAGTGACTCTGAGTGCTCAACCTGAATCAACGAGGCGCTGGATGCTGATCCTGGTTACTTGTATCTGCATCATAAAATGATGTAGGCCAAATGGCATCAGTAAATTGAATGTACGAGCATGCGAGGGGAAAACTGAACATGACATAAGCTTGAAATGAAATCTGAAAGAAACACCAACCTCAACTTACTCAACTCATGGATACTCAACTCAATGAAGAAATAAACAACAGTTAAAATGCAGTTTATATAAAGCATTTAAAACAGTAAGTAACAACTCAATATACATATGTAATAAAGTAATATAATCCTATGGGAGTTTCTCTAACCGACAACCATCACTATGAGCTATGTGATGATAAAACGTCTCGCCCACTCTGCCAGAACTGTCCTATAACTTGCCGGGATATAGAATGCCTCAACTAAGTGGATCCACTAGTCTATGCTAAAAAGCATTAAGGAATCATCTAAAAAGTATGACCCTTTCTACCCACGTTGGCTACATGGTTTATGGAGACATGAGTTATTGTGAACTTGTCCCCATATCGGTGCTCAATACTACTCCTAAAATAACTCAGCTCATATGTTTAAAAACAAAACTCTTTCTGTGGTTTGAGATAATTACTCAAAAACTAGTTCAAAGCCTCTCTTGGAAATCGGTGTTTCCTCTCTTGTTTAAAATGTGAAAACATTTACTCATTTGGGAATACTTAGTCCCATATACTCTTTTGAAAGAACTTCATTTTTTACTCTTACTCAACTCAAACTCAAGTCTTAAAATAAGTTTAAAACATTTGCAAAAAGACTTCTTGAAAAGACTCTAAGAACTTTCTATACTTGGCTCTTAACTTTCCTTGAATTTGAATTTATTGGTTCAAGGATTTTGATTTGTGATAGGAAATATCTCATGATGTTTAGGAGTGTTTTTAGATTGTTAAACATGAGAAACGATCAAGAAATCACTGTCTGGAAACAAGTCCGCGACGCGGAGACGCATTTAAATATTTGATCGTGAAATAAATTTTGAGGTAGAAGGGTCCGTGACCGCTCCGCGACGCGGAGAGAAAATTCCCCATCCTGAGGAACAGGTCCGCGACGCGGACCTGGTACCCAGATTCGCCCGACTTTTTCCTTCTTCGTTTTCTAACCCCAATTAACCTAAACTCGGTTCTTTTTCTCAAATTCTCTTTAGATTCAGATACCCAGTATATATACACAAGAATCTAACTCAAACAATTCAAGGAAACAACACTATAACCTCAAGAAACTCTTCAATCTCAACCCAAATTCAAGAACGAAAGCAATTCAAGAACACACATCAAGAACATTCAAAATTCCAATACTTTTTAGGACGACTTCAAGCTGAAATACATATGTTTGGCACGTGGGTGAACGAACCCAATGTTATGAAAGTCTCACATACCTCGTAGGATCAAATCCTTGATGAAATCCGCAATCAATTCCTCACGAAGACGACGAATCTTGACTTTCCTCTTCTCTTCTCTCTTGAGTTCTTCTCTCTAAAACCCTAGCGTGAATTATTAATTGTGCAAGCTGAACCAATTCAGTTTTGACCCTAATTAATTCACTAAAAACGAATTCAATCAGTTGGGTATGGAAAAGACCATAATACCCTTCTAAAATCCGGTTTTGACTTTCCTTATCTAGACAGCCTGACTTCCAATGGGTATATCTCCCTCATACAAACTCGAAATTGATCAAACTTGACGGCGTTGGAAAGATATTTCAAAGATATTTCCTACGGTATCTTGTAGAACACCCATATCATCGTGAGCTAGGAGTAATGGTCGTTTGAAGTTGACCCAAAAATCAAACTTAACATAACTTAACCAATTTTCCCGATTTTTCATTCTTTCAAAAAATGACTCTTTCTAATTCCATCTCTTTCACTTAGTGAGGTGTTACAGCTGAAAATTTGTTACAGATTCAAACATAGCCATCACAAAAAATTCACGTCAACACAAATAATTAAAGAAAAAGGTAGTGAGAAATACCCACAAAAATACTACAATTTTTGACATAAACATTTCCCACAATAAAATTATTTTTCTCCTTCTCATATTTTCAAATCTCTATTTCGTGCATCTTTGAGAGCATCTCTTCCCCATCCATGGAGATTCTTCAACAGAACTATCAAATTGAAGATGAATCATGACTGTAAATTATCATTACTTGAGTGAACATAATTTTAGAAAAACCAAAATTCATAAAAAATATTACTACTCCCTCTGTCCTATTTCATATGAGTTAGTTTGACTCGTTACAGAGTTTTAAAAAAAAAGAAATTTGAAACTTATGATCTAAAATAAGTGATAGATATTTATATGGCTATAACTCATTTCATTATGTATAAAATGGACAACTTAAAATTAAATTGTTACTTAATATAAAAATATTTATTCTTTTTTGGACTGACAAAAAAAGAAAGTAACTCATAAATTGGACAGAGATAGTATTTGAGAGACTATACAGAAAATTAACTCGATATATATACTAGGGTTCAAGTTAGAGGGTCAAAAGGTTGATTAGAATGGAGATATACATTGATAATAATACTCGAGGTAGTGATTTCTACTTTTTTATTTCGATCGTTACCTGTATGTGTTTTTCTTTTCTTTTGTCAATGATTTTACACTATTAGTAATGCTAGATATTCGTAAAATTGCAGAAGATCTTCCATTGGGAATATAGGATTTGAAATTTTCCTATGTGGTTTGTGGACTATCACACTGGAGTAGGGTTTACTTTATGTGAACCCGAAGGTGGAAAGTGTGGGTTTTGGTTGGGACAAGTTATCCTTTCAGGATCCCAATTAGGATCCGACTATAAATTACAATTTCAAAAGTAAATCCACTTAGTTGTTTTGGTACCATTTTCTCTGATTTATATAAACTGAAAAAATGGACATTTAATACAATGAAATTGAATACTAATTAAATCTAAGATAGTTGGAATGAGTGGGTATCTGCAGGGGAGAAGATCAGAATGAGAGAAGAAGAGAATAGAAGGGAAGCGAGAAGACAAATAAGGAAGGAATTGATTTTCAAGAAGTTTATTGTTGCATTCTCTCTCCTTCTGCAGTTTATAACAACCTTCAGATAACATGGCGAGATCTAACTCTTCTGCCTCATTAATTAATATTAAATCTTGGTCGTTTATTTGCCAAGTAGTTACTCTCCTTCCGTGATTCAGCTTGGAATTAAGCTATACTAAGTAAGATCATTACATATCCCGAATTAATTATCCTCTCAGTATTGTTATCCAAAATAACACTATAATCTCGATAAGTTGTCCCGAATCCCTCATACGTCTTAGTGTAATCCTACAAGGGAGTTCTCTTCCAAGCTCTTAATGTAAGAGAGGCATATCTTACTTGAACATAGACTCTTGGCTCAAAAGAAGTGTAAAAATTAATTGTAATAACAATATTATCCAACAGAGGCGCACTTATGAATGGTAATCAAATTTTGTGTCGGAGGTTCGTACTTTTATAATAGTATAGATTAAAAGATAGAAGTATTAATATATTACCAAATACCCATAAAAGTGGAAACTTAACTTTCTTAGACAATTATATTTGGACGGAAGAGTGTGGCGTAGTGGTCAATTAAGTGGTTGAGAACCACAATGTCTCATGTTCGAATCGCAGCAGAGACAAAAAAAACACTAAGTAATTTTTCCCATCATTCAGCCTTAGTGGATAGAGTTACCTAGTACTTCTTGTTGGTGGGAGGTAATATGCCTGAAATATGTAACATTGTCATCAATATTTTGTTTACTTATAGCTCTATTTGCATTTGCTTTACTTATAGCACATGTACATTCTACAGTTCAGACGGAAAATGCAAATGGAACTGATTGGCAGGAAGAACTTTACCAAAATGTATGGTTTGCAATGGTACTTTTTATTTGCACAAGATTTTGAAAACTGTGGAAATTTGATATGTAGATTTTGATAAACTGTCTGGTTATAAAATTATAATAAATAGCTGAATGTTTCGAAGTATTTCTTATGATTATAGAGTAATAGAAGAGGTTTACCATATCAAGTGTACAACTAAATTCATGACCATACCCCTCCACTCAAGGTGCTTTATGTATTCTGTTTCTTAGTAGTAATAGAAATCTATGCATGTTAACAGGTAACTTGTTAGAAACTAACATGAATCCTCATTGTCATGGTGCTCTGTATAAGGCTGTCTTGGTCCCATATTGCCCACGACAAAAAAATAATTTCACATGCCCTGGCATAATTTGGAAATGAAGTATATTTTGATAAATTAATTGATTACAGAAAATTAGTTGTTGAGTGCTGAGATCATATTAACTTAATTCATGAGAAATATAATATTTCTGTAAGTTCGGGTCAAATTTCTTCATGGCATGTCACCAATTTGTTTTCTGGTAACTAAAATCTTTAACTGCTAATTTGAGGGATGAACCTATTCGTGCACGAAGTATATACCTGAATATATGACTATAAGATGTTTCTGTGAAAAGACATTCGTTCATCTGTATTAATTGGTATACTTTTTGTATTTTTTATTTTATTTCTTATTATAGAGAAATTCAATGCTTCCGTCTTCGAAACTCGTCCTTCTCTACTTACATCCCCGACTTGGTTTACTAGCTAGGAATAAGTTGGAGTACTTTGATTTCTCCAAGAATAAACATATAACATAAGCATGCTCTCTACATTGTTATTATTTGATGTTTTGGCCTTGTTTTACCTCATTGATGATAAAGGTCTAAAGTGAAAAAAATAATAATGATTTTCATTAAACTGTGTTATATCTCGCAACCTAACTTTAAAAATGTATATTCTAATCCCTCCTGGTTGAGCTGGTCAATGATCACATTGCGGAAGTTATATTCTTGATTTGAGCACCAAGAAGCTAAAGGAAGCAAAGCTCAGTAACTTAGTTTACCAATTACATGTTAATCAGTTGTAGTCTTCCTCTTCTACTTCACTTTTAACCTTTTTATCTAGAAGGTTCTTTGTGAAGATTCTCTAGTTTATTCTCTATTGTATCGTACAGTTGATCTAATTATCACCTTACCACATGGGAATGCATTCTTGACATTTCCGCAATTGACTTATTTAAAATTTGTAATCCAGATCAAGTCTATGAAGGAGATGTACTTATCAGACCTCAATGATTTGTACAAGAAAATTGCTTATAAAGTGCAGCAGGTATGTCATCAACATCCCTCTAAGTTTTTCATAATAGTTCCAAATTTTGGTTGGCTCCCTTGCAAGTTCCATAAAATGACACACCATCATTTGCAATAGCATGCACCAAGGTGTAATGCATATTGTATTCTATTGGTTATTGCCTTATTGGAAACTCCGCAAACTGGGAACTGATGCAGAAAGCTCAAAACACTTAATACTTGTTTTTGCTTCTTTGGTTCCTTTCATGTTGATTGTCATCTTGAGAAACGGCGCTCTCATAGTGGGAATATGTTGTAATGCGGCTAATTCCTTTTCATTTGTAGCATTTGCATCATTTGTTTCTATTGAAGCATTGTGAATGATTGTGAAACTCAAGGTGGTAGTGGACATCATAAAAGAGTTATTTTCACATGTCATTTTATGGTTGTTTGCTTTGCTTTCAGTAAAGGAATGAAGGCATCCCTAGTTCTTCGGGCAAGCGCTTGATTTATCTGAATTTAAAAGCACTTGAGTCAACATTCTGCTGAATTGTGTGAACCTTGCGAGCTATGTTTTTTGTCTCTTTATGTCATTACTTAAAATTTCCTCCCTTTTTCGTTGCCGTGGGAGGTTCTTGAAGCATGAATTTCAACAGGTTTGCAAAGGGAAAGAAACAAGACTCACTAAACTGATTTTTTTTTCCTGATTTTATGCATGACTCTCTTAATCAGAGTCTTCCAAATGAGAGAATTGAAAAACTCAAGATGTTCAAGATGACGCTGGAACGCATTGTGCTTTTCTTGCGGCTTAACAAACATGATATTAATCTTGTTCACAAGGAGAAACTGCTTTCGATTGAGAAGCACATAAGTTTCTTTCTAAGTGGCAAAAATCTGCACAAGCCTACTTCTTCTTCATTGCAGGGGTAACTTCCTCAGCCTTCCATCCATACAACTCAGGTATGCAGTCCGAACTTGTTTGGATAATTACATTGTTATCACCTTGTTGAATTTGTTTTCCTCTTCTGTTAATCTGCATCTACATTTCCAGTAGAGTTTTTTTTTTTCTTGGGGGAGGGGGACGGGAGAGAGGTTTATAACTTCGGGACTTGTGATTATTTTCCCAGTATAAATCTCTTAAGTTATGACTGATCTCTCGTGTTACTTCTACTTTGTTCTAAGGTCTCATGTGTTTAAATAGGAAGGTGTGGAGGTCAAACATTTGAGTAAAAGGTTAGTAGGGAGTCGAGTGATGTCGTACTTCTAGTAGTATGATTAAGGTAGCTCGGAGTTTCTTTTTCTCCTATTGTAACAATATAATCCCAACTACTGCTTATATTACTTGAAAATAGGTCTCAATTACAACTGACCTTATATTAGAGAATGCAACAAATGAAAGTAACGATAACAGACTGAAATATAAGATAGAGAAGAAGGGGGATGAGAAGCTCAGATTTCTCAGAATTGGGGATGAGAGACTCGGAAAATTTCCATAACAATAAAACCCTACTTTTTGCTACTACTATCACTTCTTTTATAACTAACTCATAGTGCTCACGTTCTCTTAGATTCCTTCGCACGTTTTTTCCAATCATTTATTCAAAATCAGTGAATTATTTTGCCCTTATCTTAACTCATGTGTTGTGCCTAGCGCACAATTGGTTCAGCCACGTTGACCTCCACCTCACTATTTTCATTCATAACGATACTCCATTCCTCAATGAGAACCTTGTCCTCAAGGTTCGAGATAGGTGGATCACAGTTAGTTAAGTTCAAAGGAGTAATTTGTTGTGTTGGGCTGCCCATGCAGCGTCTTAGCACAGAAACATGAAAAACAGAATGAATCCGGGCAGTCTCCGGTAATTCTAACTTGTAAGCAACTTATCTAACTCATTTAAGAATCTAGAAAGGCCCAAAGAAACGTATGTCCAACTTGTGAGAGGGCCGCTCCCTTAGAGAAGTTTGATGATAAGATTTTAATTTGACATAGACCCAATCACCTACTGAAAAGGTGACCTCCGTGTGCTTGGCATCAGTGAATTTCTTCATGCGAACTTGAGCCTTGCTAAGATTCTGTTTGAGCAAGGTCAAAACCTAATCACGCTGCACTAAATAGGCTTCGACTAAGTCACTGGAAGTATTTCCCAAGATCTAACGTGGAACTGTAGGTGGTTCACGCCCATACAAAACCTGAAAAAGGGGTCATGCCCGCAGAATATCGATAGGAGGTGTTGTACCAATACTCGGCCCATGGCAGCATGGCAACCCAATCAGTTGGGACATCAACAAAAAAACACCTCAAATATTGCTCAACACACTTATTAAGAGCCTCAGATTACCCATATATTTGAGGATGATAGGCGGTGCTCATAGCAAGCGAGGTCCCCTGCAATCTATTTATCTCTTACCAAAAGGAATGTACAAACCGAGGATCCCTATTAGTGACAATACTGTGTGGAGGTCCATGAAGACGAATAATTTGAGTCACAAAAGCTTTTGCGATAGTATTAGTGGTAAAATTCGACGCCAATGGAATGAAGTGACCATATGTAACACCCCGAATTTTTTTAAACTAAAACTCGAACCATCCTTCGTTGTGAGTAGGATTTTACCGAGGAAATAAAAATTTATTAAGTATTAAGGTCCGGTCACTAGATATAGCACATTGTGTTCCAAAAAGAACTAGAGAGAATTCATTCAAGTCATTCCTAGGTTTCTTTAAGTTTTGGGTCAATTTCAAATGACCATAACGTTCAGTACATGATGAGTTAGGTGGCTCATAAGATATCAAATGAAAGTTCTTTGAATTATCTTTCCAACGCCACCGAGTTTGTTAAGTTTCGAGCTCGTATGAGGGAGATATGCCCATTTGAAATCAGGATGTCCAAATAAGGAAAGTTACCCAAAAATAGTGAGGGGTATTTTGGTCTTTTCCTTACCCAATCAGATTTAAATCATTTTTAGTAAGGTTTTAGGGGTCTAATCTGATTAGGTTCAGTTTCATAATCCTAATATATGCCTAGAGTTTTAGTTGAGAGTTAAAGAAGAGAAAAGAGGAGAGGATCAAAGCGTTTGTCGAGGTTCTTGAGTTCGGTTGTAGATTTTCACCATGGGTTTAATCCCTAAGAGGTATGTAAGTTTCCATAGTGTTGGGTTCATTCACCCACACGCCAATCATGTTATTTTCAACGCAATTTCATTCTCAAAAGTTGAAGGAATTGAGTTCTTGATAAGTGTTCTTGAAGTTCATTCTAAATCTTGTTTTGTTGTGGTTTTGATGAATTCTTGAGATGAAAGTTAGTGATTTGAGTAGATTAGTGTGTACTTAGGTTGGGTAATTGAATCTAAGGAAAACTTGAGAAAAGAAATAGATTAAAAGCGATTTAGGATCAGAAAACGAGAGACGAAATTCATCAAAATTCGCCTGGGGAGGGGATGGAGCGGCGCGCCCCAGATGCGCCAGAGGGTATGGGGAGGCGCCCCAGCAGTGCACCAATATGCAGCCTATGAAGTTAAGGGGCTGGCGCCCCACGCCAGGAAGGCGCCAGGGTCACCTGCCCCCACTCATTTTCCGTCGGTTGTCTCGTTTGAGCCCCTTTAAATTGTATCTTCACTCCCTTTGATTCTAAACACTCTAAAATACTTTTAAACACCTAGAAATCATTCATAACATGAATTATAACCTTGAATTCATAATTCAAATTCAAGGTATAGCTAAGAGTTAAGTCTTGAGAGTTTTTTCGAACAATTTGAGGAAGTCCCTTTGAGTCTTTGAGGAGTCTTCTACAATTTCTAATAACTTGTTTCAAGACTCGATAAAGTGAGTATGAGAATGAGGAGAATGATTCATGAGCCTACATTATCATCACGAGATCCTTCATATCATGAACTATAACTCTTGAATTTATAATTCAAATTCAAGAGAGAATTAAGAGTAGAGTCCAAGAAAGTATTTGAATTCAATTGTGAATCCTTTGAGATCAACTATTGATTTGAGCTAAGTTTTTAGGAAGTAAGTATGAGAAGGAGAAGAGTCGTATACACGAGTTCCATATTGTTATGTAGACCCTTGAGACGAGTCATTCATTCCCATAATTCGGCATGAACTTCATAATTTTAGCATCTTGGAGAGGAGTAGTATATTCAAGTTCTAAGTCTTGAGTATTGAGTTCCTAATCCCTTTTTTTTATTTCTAATCATGGGATTATTATATATTACCCATGGAGTCCTTGAGTTGAGTTGTTCATGCCCATAATTCCGTATGAACCCTATGAGTTGAACATTCTTGATATGAGTAGTATCATGAAGTCCATGAGTTGAGTTGTTCATGCCCATAATTTCGCATGAACCCTCTAAGTTGAGCATTCTTGAAATAAGTAGTATCATTGAAGTTCTTGAGTTTTGAGTTGTTGGTTTTCGAGTATTGAGTTATATGTGTCACGCCCCGAAACTACCCCCAGGACGCGGACACGGAACCTAGGATCACGAGTGACCCCAAGCTGACCCTGCTGGCATATCATAAGCATACTTAATGATAAACTGAAACAAGAAACACTATGTGGAAGATTAATCATAATAAAACTGAAATGATGGGGAATACCCATACTAAGTCTGAATATATAAATTCCGAGAGTTTAACAACAACTGAAAGGTCAAACTCAAATGCTAAAGTTGAATCTAACTATGTCTGAAAATAGCCTCTAACTGACTAGAAAAGCTGGGACATGCCCCAGCTAAATCTAGCAAAAACTGAAACTAAAGACTAAAAGCAAGGGAAACATGTCTGTTGTCCTCGGAGAATGAGGACTCACCACTGATACTGTTGAGCTGGAGATCGGGAACCGATCTATGCGTGATCTGGAAGCTGAGGACCTGAACCTACTTCACGAGAAGATGTAGCGCAGACTATGCGTCAGTACTTGAAGGTACTGAGCATGCAGGATAGAGTAAAGCTGAACAATAATCATAACTGAACAAACATATAACTGAACAATGATATGAGATAAGCATGATACTAAACTGATAATACTGAACATGAACTAACTGAATGCAATGACCAAGTTTTTAACAGGCTGATGCTGTAGTCTGACTGTAACTGATAACATGGTCAATGCAATAGAGTCTGACTGAACTGTGGGAGCTACTAATAACCGACATAAACCACATGAGCTAAATGTGGAGTCTGATGTATACGCCCCATCGAGAGGACCCAATATACCCTGCCAGAGGTATAGAGGCATGACTGATGTGATCACTAAACTGATATGCCCACAGAGGGGACTTATAACCTACGGGGGCACGTAGTTCTGGGACTATTCGGGTACGCAGAACCCTATTCCACTCGGTATTAAGCTTCTCCCAATTGATTATGTAATTAACATTTTATGACGGAATTTTTGTAATGCTGGATAGCTCAAAATACTGACATGCAAACTAAGAATGCAACATTAATATACCGATAATGAAACATTCAAAAACTGAGGCATGTATATATATAACTGAAATAACTGACCTAGCATGTGTAATTCATGAACTAGAAGAACTACATAACTAGGGTTCTGAATTTATGAAAGAATCTACACAAACCGATACTGAATTCAAGAAAATCTGATTTGGATCATTCTAACAGCTAAAACCCAACAATCTCTAACATTCAAGAAACCCTAGGTCTAGATAATATTTAGGGAATCAAGATTCTGACTGAAATCTAGGGACCTAATGGGTGAAGGAACCCACTAGTGAAATCCCACATACCTGGTGATGAATTCCACTGAGAAATCTTTCGATTTCGGGGCTGGAACGGATGAAAACTTGCTGCGTTTTGGAACTAGGGCTGGTCGACTCTTTCTCCTTCTTCTCATTCTAATTAGATGAATTCTGGGTGAATAATCAATTTGGTTAGGTTCTAATTAGTTTACTAGGCTAAAACTGACCAAAACTACATAGTTTAGGGGTTGAACGACGTAGTTTAGGGGTCCAACGCATAGGGAAAAGACCAAAAGACCCCTGACTTAACTGTTATCGGGGCCAACCGACAGACCAGACTCACGGACCATGGATTGACTGATGGTCCATGCTGGTCAACCATCGATCGTCGACTGGAGGCTGGATTTAGGGGGTCTGACCTACGGCCCTAGACCATAGACCGTGGTCTGACCTACGATCTGTAGGTACTGGCATGGGTCTACCTTTAGCCAATTTTCTAAGGCTTTCTGGGGAGGGCTGCAGGTGCCCATCCACGGACCACCACCTACGGTCCGTGGGTGGTGCCCGTAGGTGGCACCTGCAACTTCTGGTTTCTGCAATCTAGTTTGTCTAGGATACGGGGTGTTACAATATGTATGGTTATTGAAAACCTTGAATTGAGTCGTTCACGTCCATAATTCGGCATGAACCTTATTTTGAGAAGTCGTTTACAATTTTTTCTAAACTAGTTTTTAGACTTCAGCACCTGATTTGAGAATGAGTAAAGTTGAGTTCATTTTCTTTAAAATGATATATGGGAACTAACTTTTCCCAAGACTAAATGTTTTCTCATTTAAAATAGGAGGAAACTGAGATTTCCAAAAGAGTTTTGAGCAGTTTGAGTAACATCTCTTTGAAGAGAAAGATTTTGAGTAATAATGTCAACCCACAGAAAGAGTTATGTTTTTAAGCTTATGAGCTGAGTATATTTTTTTGAGTAGTATTGAGCACCGATATGGGGATGAGTTCAGATAACTCAAGTCTTCATAAACCATGTAGCCAACGTGGGTAGAAAGGGTCATACTTTTTAGAGGATTCCTTAATTCTTTTAAGCATAGCTTAGTGGATCCACTTAGTTGAGAGGTTCTATACCCCGGCAAGGTATAGGACAGTTCTGGCAGCGTGGGCGAGACGTTGTATCATCACATAGCTTATAGTGATGATCGTCGGTTAGAGAAACTCCCACAGAGTTATATTTTATTTTTATATACAAACTGAGTTATTATTGTATTCTTCAATACATTGAGTTTCTATCTATTGTTTTAAAAGCTTTCCATATATTGCATCTTTTATTGTTGCTTTATCTTTGAGTTGAGTATCATATCTTTGAGTTGAGTATCATATCTTTGAGTTGAGTATCATATCCTTGATTTGAGTATCATATCTTTGGGTTGAGTATCTAATCTTTGAGTTGCGTATCTTATTCTTGAGTTGAATTTAGTTGATTGATTTGAGAAGAGGTAAGTATGTTTCCTTTTTGTCAAGTTCAAGCTTATGTTTATGCTTTAGAATTCCCCTTACATGCTCGTACATTTCATGTACTGAGCCATTTGGCTTGCATCATTTCATGATGCAGATACAGGTAGCTAGGGTCATAAGCAGACGCTTCGTTGATACCACTTGCAGTTCGAGTTAGCTATGGTGAGCCTCCTTGCTTCCGGAGGATTTCATTTACTTTTCAGTTTTGTCAGGATGTCGTGGGTCTTGTCCTGACTTCCATCTTTGTCATTTAGAGTCTTCATAGATAGACAGTAGAGTTTGAGAAGTCTGTTTCATTTATTTTGTAAAATATTTTAAAGACTTGAGTTGTCTATTTCTGGCGAGTTGAATATACTATTTTATTCAGAGTTAATCTTTTGAGTTAAAGATTTTGTAATTGAGTTCAATAGATTTTATTCAGTTTTAAGCTTTGGATGCTAAAGTAAGTTTTCCACTTGTAGTCAGCCAGGATGAGGGTTCGCTTGGGGACCAGAAATGGTTCTCGAGTGTCAGCCACGTCCAGGGTGTAGGCTCGGGTCGTGACACCATACTTAAACAAACGATCCACACTTGTCATAATGGTGGATCTTCTTTTAGAACTAGGGAAGAAAGTGATGAAATCCATGGCGATGTCCTCAAAGACCAATTCAGGAATGGTGAGGGGCTATAAGAGACCAGCAAGAAGCTGGTGAGACCTCTTTGCTAGAAAACTTGGCAAGAAGCTGCTAAGTCTAAACATCCCTTCACATGTGTTCCCAAAAGAAATTTGATGCCAAACGATGGTAGGTACGAGCTATCCCAACATGTCCACCAACACTAGTGGAGTGAAACTCATATAGTTGGCGTTGGCGTAAAGGATAGTCATCCGGTATAACCAATCTTACACGGTGAAAGAGCAGTCCTTCACAAAAAACATAGCCAGCCGAGTAATAGGATTTGTAGTGAGGGTTTATTGAATGGCTAAGAGGTCTGGATGAGATTGATTCAAAGGCTTTAGCTCATGTTCCAAGGAAAACGTTTGGACATAAAGAGCCAAAAGAGTGGCATCTAGTTGGTGAGATAAAACATCGGCAGCCTGATTTTGCTTTCCCGGTTTATACAATATGTGAAAATCATACCCTACTAGCTTGGTAAGCCACTTTTTCTGCTCCAGCTCTTGGATGGTCTGGGTGGTAAAACTCTTGAGTGAGTGTTGATCGGCGAGAATGGTGAATCGTCGCCCCAAAAGTTACTGCCTCTATTTGCCCACTGCCTGAGTAATAGTAAACATTTCACGTTGATAAGTTGGCGCTCTATGCATTCTAGAGCTCAACTTTTGACTAAAGTATGCAATGGAATGACCCCGTTGGGACAAAACAGCCCATATACCTTGCCCTGAAGCATCAGTTTCCACCTGAAACTCTTGAGTAAAATCCAGAAGAATTAAGACCGGTGTACTGCTCAATTTCTTCTTAAGTATATCAAAAGCTGCCTGAGTTAACTCTGTCCAGTGAAACAACTTCTTTCGTAGCAAATCAGACAAAGGCCCCGCCACACTAGCGTAGTGATGAATGAAACGCCGATAATAACTGTTGAGTTTGCTTTTAGTTACTACAGTAAATTTTATTAAAATAAGTTATTTAGTTTAAGATGAATTTGAATTTTGAATTTTAGTTAGGTTATTTTAGTTGTTGAGATATTTTAGGATTTTTGAATTTTAAATTATGCAGATTATGTGTTTTATGTTGGCTATTTAAAGCCCCTCAATTCTTAATAAAATTATTGAAAGCTATTGAAATTCATTGAGAGATATTTTCAATCATTTTGTGCTACAACATTTTTTTTATAAAAAAAACACCAACACTAGTATCAAAAGCTTCATTGATCTAAAGGGATCTGTGAAATCTTCCAAAGAACTACCATACATTTTTAACCCGTAAGGGCTACCTTTTTTAACCCATCAGGGCTACCTATTTTAACCCATCAAGTCTACCTTTTCAACCCGTGCTGTTTCCAACGCTCCGGCTTTTCTAAATCAATTTTAACCAAAATAATGGCAAGCAACAGTCTCTCTTTGGATGCCCGAAAAATTTTCACCGGTGAAAACTATCAGATTTGGTCAGTGAAAATGAAATCATATCTTGAAACCTATGATCGGTGGGAAGTTGTTATGGAAGATATACCCTTACAACCTCTCCCTGCAAATCCTACCCTTGCTCAAATTAAATCTCATTCGGATGAAAAAAACCAAAAATTTCAAAGCCCAAAACTATAATTCAAAATTCAGTTGCGGATTCAATTTTTTCTAAAATCATTGCTTGTAATACGACAAAAGAAGCTTGGGAAAAATTAAAAAAAGAATATCAAGGAAGTGACCGAGTCAGGCAAATGCAAATTTTTAATTTAAAAAGAGATTTTGAATCTCTTAGGATGCAAGAGGATGGAACTATTGTTAAGTATTCTGACAAAATTTATTTTATTGTTAGTAAAATCAGGTTGCTTGGAGAGGATTTCAAAGATGACAGAATAGTAGAAAAAATTCTTGTGGCAATTCCAGAGAGATTCGAATCTAAAATTTCATCTTTGGAAGAGTCTAAAGATCTCTCTACTATTTCTGTTGAAGAACTAATTAGTGCTCTTCAAGAACAAAAGCAAAGAAGAGCCTTCAGGCAAGATAATGTTACTGACGGTGCTTTTTATGCACAAAACAAAAAAAGAAGATAATTATCCTCTTTGCAAATACTGCAAAAGAAAAACGCACTTGGGAAAATTTTGTTGTGGAGACCTGATGCAATATGTGAAAATTGCAAACAAGCCGGTCATGTTACAAAAGTGTGCAAGCTTAAGAACAATCTTCAAGCACAAGTTGTAGAAGCAGAAATCGAGAAGGAGCAACTTTTTTAAATTGCAGTATCTAAAGCAAAGGAGAAGTGTTGAGTTTGCTTTTAGTTACTCCAGTAACTTTTAGTAAAATAAGTTGTTTAGTTTAAGATGAATTTGAATTTTAAATTTTAGTTAGGTCATTTTAGTTGTTGAGATATTTTAGGATTTTTGAATTATAAATTATGCAGATTATGTGTTTATGTTGGCTATTTAAAACCCCTCAATGCTTAATAAAATTATTGAAAGCTATTGAAATCCATTGCGATACATTTTCAATCATTTTGTGCTGCCCCATTTTTTTTTAAAAACCCCACAATAGCCAGTGAGCCCTAAAAAACCCCGAACGTCCTTCACAGACTTAGGTACTGGCCATTGTTGGATAGCTATGATTTTACTGGGATCGACAGCAAGACCTTTGTTAGAAATCACATGCCCCAAATAATCAATGGTAGTTAAAGATTTACTCTTTTAGCCACCAATTGGTGAGAGCAATGAAGCTCTAGGACAGTGGTGATATGCTTTGAATGGGACTTCCAGTTTGCACTATAGAGAAGGATGTCATCAAAAAAGACCAACACAAAATGCCAAATACAAGGCCGAAATACCTCATTCATAGTAGCTTGGAAAGTGGATGGTGCATCGGATAACCCAAAGGGAATTACCAAGAACTCATAGTGCCCCTCATGAGTTCGAAAAGCTGTTTTGGTAATATCATCAGGCTGGACACAAATCTTATGGTATCCAGGAAATAAGTCAAGCTTTGAAAAATTATTTGCGCCATGAAGCTCATCAAATAATTCATCAATGGTGGGAATAGGAAAGCGATCATGTATAGTAATGGCATTCAAAGTAATCCACACAAAAATGCCATGTGCCATCCTTCTTTCGTACAAGAAGCATAGGAGATGAGAAAGGGCTGATACTTGGTCGAATAACTCCATCATTGAGCATATCTGCCACGAGTTGCTCCATAATTTGCTTCTAGAAATAGGGGTAGCGATACGGCTTGACATTTACATGCCCAGCCCCAGATGTTAGATGTATAGAATGATCCTAGAATCTCATAGATGGTAATCCATGGGGCTTTTAGAAAACATCAGCAAAGGAGTCCAATAGAGGCGTTAATAGAAGAGGCTCATCAATTGTGTTCCCAGTATTAGTTACCTTTAAGGACTAAAAAGAAGCAATGGAATCTGTGGTGGCCAAACTTTGCAAACTACGGAGTTGCACTGGTTGAAGCTCAGTTGGAGAGTCCCCCACCCAACGAACAGGAGAACCATTCAAAGAGAATTTGAAGAGGCGGGCTGCATAGTCAGTGACAACTGGTCCCAATGTTGCTAACCACGAGATACCCAAAACCACGTCTTCTCCATAAAGAGATAAAACATACAGATCCATACGCAAATCATACCCCTGAATGTGCAAAGGAACTCTACGCACAACCCCATTACAACAGAGATGTTGGCCACTCCCAACTACCACAGGAAAACTAGGAATGGATTCAACAACCATGTGCAAGTATTTGTTGCCCTTGCTTGTATAAAATTATGCATACTACCCTAATCCACAAGGATTTGAATTGGAGAACCATTAACAACGTCAGTAAAAAGTAAAATAGCCTGTAAATCTCCACCAGACAAAGCTTGAAAAGAAATAGAAGAATGATCTTATACCTCCAAAAGTTTCAAGTCTTCGACCAAAACTCCATCAGATTCGAATGATTTTTGCCACTCCGGCGATGACTCCGAATCTTCAGTAAGCAACAATAATTGGGGTAGCGCCTTACATTTGTAAAAAGGAGAGAGTTTCTCATCACAATTGTAGCATAAGCCTCTTTCACAACGACTATGTAATTCAACAGGGGATAGACGTTTGAAGGGTATGCGATTCGGGGGTGCATGTGGTGGTATAGTAGGGACAAATGTTGATGAGGAAGGTTTGGAGGAGTGGTACATCATAGTAGGACTGGGTAGAATAGGATTTTTTCTAGCAAAGATGGACTGGGTTGACCCTTTCTCAAAGCTCAACTGTTGTTCATGCACAAGGGCCAGAGACATAGCTCGATCCAATTTAGTAGGCTCTTGATCCACCACTGTTGATTTAATTTTGGGTCGGAGCTCAAAAATCCTAAAAATGTACCAACCAGTGCTCACCGATGGTAGTAGTCTCATTGGTGAGATCTTCAAATCTGCTCTGATATTCCGTCACTATCGTAATCTGTTGTATCTTAGCCAAACATCCCTCTAGTGCTTCTAACTCCCATTTTCAAAATTGATGAACCAATTTCTCAACAAAGTGGTCTCAATTAATCAACTGCTTATTGTGATACAACCAACGGTATAATTTGAGAGCTTTACCATCGAGATAGTGAAGGTGCACGAAGGGGGGTAAATTGCTCTTTTTCATTTTTCTTCTTCAAATAGTCGACTTCTGAGATTCACTAGTTGACAATTAGATCCAGAAATAAATATTGAAAATGAAAGTGCAGAAAATAAGATTGATACAAGATGCTTTTATACTGGTTGGGATCTAATGTGGATCTTACGTCTAGTCCCCTTGAGTTGCAAGGGTGTTCTCTTCTAGCCTTTTGAATCTTTGTGATGACTAAAAGTTTAGAGTATAGTTCCTATGTCTACACTCAATCTTTTTCTTTCTTTTTTTCTTTTGATACACAACCTTACCAACAATGTTTTTCTCTTCTCTCTTTTTTGTTTACACAGTAAAATTAAGTAGTACAATGCTTGTTAAAAGTAGAGTAGAGAATGTGTAAAGATTGAGACTCAATGTATGTCTGATTCCTTACTTTCTTTGAGCTTTTATAAAGAGTCAAGACTTGAATATTCTTTTTGTGAAGAGATAGCAACCCAAGAGAATTGATCCTTGGAAAGAGGTAATTAAGAATCCTTCTTTCCAAGACTAAAGCAAAGGCTAATCTTCAGCTTTCCTTTGAGTGATATTGATCTCTGAATTTACTCCGTAATCTTCAGTTTTCGTTTGAGTGATATTGATCTCTGAATTTACTCCTTGATGATTATATATCCTTTCTTGATATTTGATTGAGGTCAGTTGTTTTATACCGTTTTACAGATCTTTTGATTGAAGATTTTGTAGCCGCTTCAGTTCCCCTGAATAAAATCTTGATTGCCGCATTTACAGGATTTGATTCCCACTAATTATGCCTCTTGTTTGGTCTTTCTTGATTCTTTCCTTTTTGATATCCTGCAAGGATTAATTGTTCATTATTAAAATAATTCTTGCACTAACAATCTCCCTTTTTTTATGATGGCAATATGTTGTAGTGATACTTCCCCGTTTCAATAGTCGACTAGTAGAGCTGACTAAAACTTCATTAGCTCCCCCTGAATGGTATGACTATTTCTCCCCCTAAACTTATTGTGACTCACAGTAGTGTTCACCTTTGGCTTTTAAGATAGAGACAGGACAACCTCTAACAAGAGAGTTATAAAATAGCAGAGCAACAATCATAATAGCAACAACACCCTAATAGCAACAACATAAAATAATAGTTCAACACCATAATAGCATAATAGCAGCACATAATAGTTCAACACCATAATAGTTCAGTCATTCTCCCCCTTTGGCATCAGCAAAAAGGAAAGAAGAAAGAATCAGAAAAAAAATTAAAGAGAGGGCAACACAGCCCTTTACAAAACTAGCAGAGTATCATAAGCACAATAAAGACAAACAAATTAACGAGGGTGCAGGAAGTAGGTAAGCGTGTTGACAATGGCAGTGGACATCTCCTTGAACCTGGAGGAAAGAGAGGTAGAAATGGCTTTAGAACCTTCCTGGACCTTAGAAGTAATCTTAATAGCCTCTTTGACAATCTAGTCGAGCCTTAGACGAATGCGAGCCACATCTGCACCAGTCTCTTTGATGACATCCCTAACAACATCTATCTTGAAGTGAGCAGCAAGTAGTATATCTTTGAGGGAGTCCACATGTTCTCTCATTGCATTCACAAAAGACATAAGTTTGCTTACTTGAGTGACAGATATGGTCAGAGCATGCAATTTGACATCTATGTCAGTAAGCTTTTCAAGGGAGGCATTAAGCTTGGTGGATGAAACGGGGGTTGAAGAATAGGGTTTTGACTTGACATTCTTCACAGTAACATCATCCTAATCATTCTTAAGAACCCGAGAGGAATCAGTACGGGTGTACCCTATGCAAAAAGATGCACGGGAATTGTAGCATTGTTTGATAAAAATAGGAGAGAAATCACCTAGACACAAGAAGTGAGATTCCAGAATACGAGTAATCAGCATTCCAAAAGGAAGGATAAAGGGCTCCGAGATTACATCAGCCATGGTTGAGAGAATGAAAGAGCATAGATTATTTTTTACCAGAGAAATAATGCAGTACGTGAGCAGTGTCACGCAGAGAGAGAGTTGAGTGAGACCCAGCCCTTGGAAGAATAGTGGTGGCAACAATATGAGCGATAACCCTAGTTTCAAACGAGAGATATTTAGGACCAAGATAGGAATAAAGAGGAGTAGAGGGATCAACAAAAAGTTCATGCTTGGCCTGATCAAAGGAGGCAATACACTTAGAGGGCCAACAATTTTTAGGAGGAGCCGTGACACCCAAACAAGAGATACCAAAGATGGAATCAATTTTTTTGTTGTCGAGAAATATATGATTACCAAGAACCAAGGACTCAATTTCTCCTACCTTAGGGGCTTGAAGATTGGCATAAAAGAGTCGAATGAGAGGTTCATAAACTTCCATAGGAATGAAGAAAATATTGGCCCACCTTGAAACTCAAAAAAGGGTTTGATGGGATAGTCTAACGAGGAGACAAGATCAAGGTCAACTACCCTGCCATGCACAAGGGTTTTGACTTTGAAGGAATGGAAAAGAGTTTCATGGGAAGAGTTGCAAAAATCTACCTTTTCATCTAGCGTATTGTCGAAATCAAACTTGAACTTCTTCTTTAAGGAGCCACCGTTAGCAGAGTCTAAAGGAATCTTGTCAAGAGAGGAAGCAATAAAGACTGGAGGCACCATTCATCAGGACAATCAATTTCAATAGAGACAAAAGATAGAGTTTTGTCCTTGTTCTTATTGTGAGAACTTTTACGAGTACCAAAAGTAGAAAAGTTTTGACTTTTTTCCATTTGAGAGAAGGAGAATAAAAGAAGAAGTAAGATGAAGGCGAGGAAAGAGAGGGATAGATAAAGGCAAAGATAGTGAAGAAGTTGAAGGGTTTTGTACATGACCGTTGAAAAGACGGAGTAAGCGACGGTTGAATGATTAAATGGATTCAAAGGGAAGCGTAAAGAAAGAGCCAAATTCAGAAGGAAATAAATTAAATCAAGGAAACACAATATACGAGGCGACAAATAACTTTTTGTAAAAGGAAAATAACTAATACAAGCCATAATAATCATAAATTTAAGAGAGTTTCAACAATATTCAAAAATTTCCGAAGGGTGCAAAATCTTTCTTCTAAAAGAGGTTTAGTAAAAATATCAGCTAATTGAAAATTAGTGCTAATAAAAGAAATTTCAATATCTCCATTTAAAACATAATCACGAATAAAATGATGCTTAATGCCAATATGCTTAGCACGAGAATGATGCACATAATTTTTTGAAAGACAAATAGCACTAGAGTTATCGCACATAATTTTAACAGGCTTGAAAGATATATAATAATCACGTAATTGATGTACCATCCATAGAATTGTGCACAACATTGACCTATAGCTATATACTCAGCCTCTGTGGTAGAAAGAGATACAAAACTCTGGTTTTTTGGTATTTCGGGAAATTAGGGCCAAGAATTTGACATGTACCACTAGTGCTTTTCCTGTCGTCTTTGTCACCTGCATAATCAACATTAGAAAATCCTTCGAGAAAAGATAATCATTTTCTTTAGGATACCATAATCCAAAAGAAATTGTTCCCACCAAATATCGAATAATTCATTTTACAGCAGTAAGATAAGGTTCTTTAGGAGCTGACTGGAATCTTGCTACATACGCTGAATAGTATGTCTGATCGGCTGGCAGTAGGATACAATAAGGCGCCAATCATACCTCGATATTTTGTTTCTTCGACAACTTTACCTTCTTCATCTTTATCAAGAGAGTATGTGGATCTCACGGGAGTGCTTTCCATACCAAAATTTTGAATTAATTCCTTACAATACTTGGATTGTCATAAGAACGTACCTCTCTATGATTGATAGATTTGCAATCCAAGGAAAATGTTAATTTTCCCATCATACTCATCTCGAATTCACTTTGCATTAAATGATCAGAAAAATCTTTGCATAGAGGAAATTAGCACTTCAAATATGATATCATCAACATAAATTTGAATAATAAGATTTTCAGAGGAAGATCTTTTGATGAAAAGAGTAGTATCTAGTTTTCCTCTTGTAAACCCATGATTAATTTAAAAAGTACTTAGATGATCATACCAGGCGCGAGGAGCCTGTTTGAGACCATAAAGAGCTTTAGATAGTTTGAAGATATGATAGGGAAATTTGGAATTTTCAAAACCTGGGGGTTGTTTTACAAACACTTCTCCAATAAAACCATTTAAAAAAACACTTTTAACATTTATTTGAAATAATTTAAAACCTTTATATTCAGCATATGCAAGAAGTAACCGAATAGATTCTAACCTTGCTACAGGGCAAAAGTTTCATCGTAGTCTACTCTTTCCTATTGGGAATAGCCTTGCGCGCGCGACTAATCGAGCCTTGTTTCTTATTACTTCACCAGACTCATTGAGTTTGCTTCTGTACACTCATTTGGTACCAATAATAGACTTATTTTCAGGTTTAGGAACTAGAGTCCATATCTGATTTTTGTCAAATTGATCTTGTTCTTCTTTCATAACCTTAATCCAATGTTCATCTGTGAGAGCTTCGTTTATATTCTTAGGTTCTAGTTGAGAGATGAGAGAAACATTTTCTTCATTTCTTCTCGATGCTCTAGTCTTCATTCCTCCACTGAGATCTCCGATAATGAACTTTCTTGGATAATTTGGCTCATTTTTTCATTCGTTTGAAACTGTTTCATTTATTGGTTCGATAGGAGTTTCTTCAGCAGACGACTCTTCTGAGATGTTTATTTCCTTTTGGGTTGATACTATCATTTGATTTTCTTATTCATCTGTATTGGGTCTAATCTCAACAGTTTTATTAGAGTCATCAAAAATAACATAAATGGATTCTTCGATGCTTAAGGTTCGCTTATTAAAGACTCTATAAGATCTGCTATAATTTGAATAACCAAGAAATATACCTTCGTCACTTCGTGCATCAAACTTACCAATGTTGTATTTACCATTATTATGAACAAAACACTTGTATCCAAATGGATGAAAGTAGCCAATGTTGGGTCTTTTACCATTCCATAATTTGTATGGAGTTTTCTTCAAAATCGGTCTGATTAGACAACGATTTAATACATGACAAGTTGTACTTACTGCTTCTGCCCAAAACTTGTGGGGGGGGGGAGAATGTTCAACAATTATAGTTCTTGCCATATCTTGTAGAGTTCTATTCTTCCGCTCTACAACCCCATTTTGTTGAGCTGAACCGGGATATGAGAAATTGTGAGAGTACCCTTTTTTTATTACAGAAGTCTTCAAACAACTTATTTCAAATTCTCCTCCGTGATCACTTCTTATATATGTGATGGAATAACCTTTGTCTCGTTGAACTTTTTCACACAAAAACTCAAAGTTTTTGAGAGTATCATCTTTATGAGCTAAAGACATTACCCAGGTAAAGCGTAAATAATCATCAATAGTTACAAATGCGTACCTTTTTCCTCCAATGCTAGTTGTTCTAATAGGTCCAAATAAATCCATATGTAGTAGCTGCAAACAGTAGTGGAAACAATATCTTTACCAGAAAATGAGTTTCTAGTTTGCTTACCCTTTTGCCATGCATCACAAATATGATCTTTTGAGTAGTCTAGCTTAGGTAGTCCAATGACTAGTTCATTCTTTGCAAGTTTTTCTATTAGTTCCATACTTGCATGACCTAGTTTCTTATGCAAAATCCAGGGATCATCAGTCATTGAAGCTAGATATATATATGTTCTCATGTACTTCTTACTAAGTCAAGGATGTAAACATTTCTCTCTCTACTTCCTTGTAATAGTTTGTTTCCAAAGATATCTTCTATTATGCATTAATTCTTTTGGAATCATACTTCTAGCTCTAAGTCGCATAGTTGACTGATGGTTAGAAGATTAGACTTTAATCCTGTCACTAGATATACATTTGTGAGATCACAAGATTCATTGAAAGAGATTGTATCAATACCAATTACTGTTCCTTTTGAGTTATAACCAAATCGAATGTTTCCTCTTTTATATTCAACAACAGATTTAAATATGTTCTTATATCCTGTCATGTTATTTGAACATCCGCTATCCAAATACCATTTTCCTTTTGCTTTATTGTGGAGTTTCTGTAAAACAAAGAAATTATCTTCTCTTAGGTACCCAAACCTTTTTGGGTCCTTTGAGGTTAGAATTATCATGATTTCTTTTGGGTATCTGGACCCAATTAGAAGTATCATGATTATGAAATATGCAATTAAAAGATAAGTGCCCAGACTTTCCACAGTAATTGCAACTTTTAGGAATGTCTTCTTCTGAGATGGAGTTTCTACTGTTAGTTTAGACTCAGTAGACTTATAAGATAAGTGTGATTGATTGCAACTAAAGTATCTTCCATTTGAGGAGTTTTACTGCTGGAAACTATCACGCCCCGAGGCTACCCCCTTGACGTAAACACGGGACCTAGGATCACGAGTGACACCAAGCTAACCCTGAAGCTGGCATATCATAACCATACAAAATAACTGAATTTAAAGATACTATGCGGAAGCTTAAAACACGAGATATCTCAAAGTGGGGAATACCCAAAACTGATATGAATATATAAAAAGTACTATGAGTTTAGTGATACTGAACAATCACCCAAAAACTAAAGTTGAATCTAATACTATGTCTGGAAAAGCCTCTACTGACCTGAGTTGCTGGGACATGCCCCAGCTAACTCTAGCAAAACTAAAACTGAAATGAAAGACTAAATGTGAAAAACATGTCTATTGTCCTCGAAGTATAAGGACTCACCACTGAAGCTGCTGATCTATGCGTGATCTGGATGCTGAGTACCTGAACCTACATCATGAAAGGATGTAGCACAGAGTATGCATCAGTACTTGGAATGTACTGAGCATGCAGGATATAGAATATAGCTGAACACAATACATAAGCTGAACAAGCATACTAAATTATGATACAATCTGAATAAAGAAGTAAATACTACAATATAACTGGAAAGCTAACTGAATGCAATGACCAAGTACAAATTATGAATAAAACATGTTGAGACTGAATACTGAAATATCAACTGAAAACCTGGTCAAATGCACTAAAGTCTGATTGTGGGAGCTACTATTAACCGACATAAAACCACGTGAGCTAAACGTGGAGTCCGATGTATGCGCCCCATCGAGAGGACCCAATATACCTTGCTAGGGGTATAAAGGCATGACTTCTTGATCACTAAATTTGATGCCCAACAGAGGGGACTTATACTCCTATGGGGGCACGTAGTTCTGGGACTATACGGGTAAGCTGAACCCTAGTCCAACTCGGTGTTAAGCCTACTCCAAACTAGAAATGTGTACAATACAATATAACTAAAATATACTGGATATCTCAATATTCTAACATGCAAATCTGAGAATGCAACATTTAAGTACTGACAATGAAACATTCGAAACTGGAGCATGTTTATTTGTTTAATTGGCCTAGTAAGTGTAATTCATGAACTAAGAGAATCTACACAACTAGGGTTCTGAGTTTCATGCAAGGAACTAAGCAACGATGTCATGCGAACATGATAATCTTATTAAGAACACTATAACAGCTAAAGTACAATAATTATCTAAAGTTCTAGAAACCCTAGGTCTAAAGAAGATATAGAGAATCAAGCATCTGACTAAATTCTAGGGACCTAGTGGATGAAAGGAACCCACTAGTGAAATCCCACATACCTAGTCACGAAATTCACGGGGAAATCTTTCAATTTTGATGCTGGAACTGAAGAAAACCTGTTGCGTTTTTGGAAGGGTTTGGTCGACTCTTTTCTCTTCTTTTGCTCTAAGTTTCTATTGATTTTGGAGAATAATCGATTAGGGAAAGATCTGATTAAGTCACTAGGCTTAAACTTACCAAAACTACGTAGTTTAGGGGTTAAACGATGTATTTTAGGTGTCCAACACATAGGGGAAAAGACCAAAATGACCCCACTTAAAATCTGACGGGGGCCGACCACAGACGCAATGACGGACCGTCACGAGAACAACGGCCCGTCGACTGGGTCGTGGTCTGCTGGTCAGTGGCTACTGGTTCTGGGGGTCCTGTCCACGAGCCATAACAC
Source organism: Solanum etuberosum (assembly GCA_029582245.1). Classification (NCBI taxonomy): domain Eukaryota; kingdom Viridiplantae; phylum Streptophyta; class Magnoliopsida; order Solanales; family Solanaceae; genus Solanum; species Solanum etuberosum. The sequence goes on along the minus strand of JAJONR010000460.1, from coordinate 10,794 downwards.
GGACCGTGAAGGCCACCATTGTTCTTCACTTGGGTTGGTGGTCTGCTGGCTCTGGTCCACGGACCCTCCCACGGCCCGTCATCAAGACCACGGCCCTTGGAGGGCTCCATAGTGTGATGTTAGAGCTTGGGAGGTTCTGTCTCACTCCCACGAGCCTTCCCATGGCTCGTGTGGTGGTCCACGACCCGTGAAAGGTCCCGTGGTCCACCATTCCTGGGAGGGTGTGAACCATGATGAGGGTGACGGACCTTGGTTCCTTTCACGGTCCATGAACCCCTCCGTGGTTCACGGATTTTCTACTGTTCTGCCTGAGTTAGGTTCTGAGATGTTACAAAAACCTTCTTGTGTTTTTTAAACGAGTTATTAGAAGAATCAGATTTGTTTTGAAAATTTTCAAGCATGGTTTTTATTTCATTAATCTCTTCATACAAGAGGTCTTTTTCAACTTCACTGACTTTTAATATAATTTCCAAAAAAAAATCTCAGTTAGAAGGTTTTGAAAATCAGTAGAGACTCAATTCGTATCAGAGACATCACAATCTAACAATTTTTTTAATTCATTGCAATTGTTACATACCTCAGTGCTCGATTCTACAATTGCCATGAAGCAAATATTTCCAATTTCTTCATTCCCATTTTCAAAGTTGTCTTCATTGCTCCAACTGCTTAGTGCCCTGTTGTTCTGATATCCTCTGGAATTATTTTTCTTTTCTTCTGGAAATTCACCTACTATATGTCCATATTTCCCACATTAATATCATTTTCCACCATTTCTGGGTTGATCAGTAATATATTTACCTCTTCCAAAGTTTCTTCCTCTTTTGTTGTTTCTGGACTTCCTAAATGATTTCATGACTGATCGAGTGATTAAGGCAATTTTATCTTCTCCTATTTCTTCTTCTACTTTGTCCTCTTAGTTTGCTTTCAAAGCCACAGTTTTCTTCTTGGTGTCTTCTTGACATCGTTTGTTAAGGTGCATTTTCTCTAAAGCAATTAGGTCTTCACTTACCTCATCATAGGTTAGAGTGCTTAAATTCATTATTTCTAGTGCAACTACTTTAGCATGCCATTGAGGTGGTAAGCTCCTGAGAACTCTTTGTATATACTCAATTTGAGGATATGTTTTTCTAGAGGCTTTTAGTTCACCAATGATTTTACTGAGTCATGCGAACATGCTTTCAGTAGTTTCTCCTTCCTTCATTTGAAATAGTTCATATTCATAAACTAGAAGAGAAACGATAGTTTCTTTAACTTTGTTAGTTCCCTCATAAGTGACTTCCAGTTTATCCCACATTTCTTTAGCAGTTTCACAGCATGATATCTTTTCATATTCTTCCCCACTAATAGCATTGTATCAGGAATTTTTTTGCTTTGGATTTTATTTGAATAATCTCCATTTGTTCATTCGTATAGTTTTCCAAGCTTGGAGTGATTGAGGATTGACTATCATCTGAGTTTTTTGAAGTTAGAATGGGAATATCTCCAAGTTTGATAACCCTCCCGACTTTCACATCATATGATTTTATAAATGTTTCCATTCTTACTTTCTAGAGAGAGAAATGTTTTCCATTGAAATAGGGGGGTCTACCTTCTTGGAATAGTGCGCCCATGATTTATCATGCCTTGATCCTTATCTCACATGTTGTTAAACAGAGATTAGTGAGATAAAGCTCTAATACCAATTAAAGGTGCAAGAGGGGGGGTGAATGTCTTCTTTTCACTTTTCTTCTTCAAATAGTCGACTTCTGAGATTCACTAGTTGACTATTAGACCCAAAAATAAATACTGAAAATGAAAGTGCAGAAAATAAGATTGACACAAGATGTTTTTATACTGGTTGGGATCTAATGTGGATCTTACGTCTAGTCCCATTGGGTTGCAAGGGTGTTCTCTTCTAGCCTTTTGAATCTTTCTGATGAGTACAAGTTTAGAGTATAGTTCCTATGGATTAGATATGTCAATGAAACAAAGTGATTTCATTTTGTCTCTCTTTTCTTATCGGATTTAGAGGATGAGCCAACCGATCCTAACATCATTTATGAGGAGCCGGATGATGACACCTCCTCCTCATATAAAGATGTCTCTGACGCTACTCTCCCGACAAGAAGAACTTTTTCTATTGTGATTTTTTTGGCGAGTTCAGTCAGGAAGGACAAAAGAGATATGCGCGACATTCTCTACTTTGATTTTTGATGCATTTAGTAGGGAAATAATCCCTTCCCATGAGGGTTCTGGCCCATCACGCTCGACCTCATTGGCATCGGAAGATTCATTCGAGATATAGGTCCTGTCGGAGCCTTGGCCGGTGCCCTTGAATCCTCCATGAGGTATAGGATCTTGATAATGGAAAATAGAGATTGCATTTTTATCTTAGATAAGGATAGGGGAGAATATTGGTCAGAACCCTTTTTCAAGGAGTGCTTTCTGAGCATCCTGACTTGGCCGAACAGGCCTCCTACAATCCTAAAGAAGCCTTTATGGACTTCTTTTATTAGACCAGAGGCGCGACCAACAGTTGCCAGACTTGTACCTATGGGGAAGAGACGCTCTGGAACTCAAGTGGTTAGATATAGTGAGGCAGGGGCTCCAAGACGGGGGGACCGCCTATGTCAGAAAGACGATGCTTGCTCTAGAAGATGAAGTAAACATGGTCATGGGCCAAGATCTCGGTGCTGTTGGTTTCTCTTATTCGTATTAACAGCTATTCTAGGGGGAATGTTTTTATGCGGTGCTAACGATTTAATAACTATCTTTGTAGCCCCAGAATGTTTCAGTTTATGCTCCTACCTATTATCTGGATATACCAAGAAAGATGTATGGTCTAATGAGGCTACTATGAAATATTTACTCATGGGGGGAAAGCTCTTCTATTCTGGTTCATGGTTTCTCTTGGCTATATGGTTCATCCGGGGGAGAGATTGAGCTTCAAGAAATAGTAAACGATCTTATCAATACAAAAATGTAGTCGTCTACACTTAAAAGCTTTCTTGTCTTCACTGATTAACATTTAGTTTGGCCTAAGATTTTCTAAGTCCGACACATCACTTACCTTTCGTCATCGTGGGTCCATAACCATTTTACTACCTATTTATGTGGTTGATATCTTGATCACTGGCATAATCACTCAGCCCTTGAGGATGCAGCTTCTACGGATTGAGGTTATTCCCCGCTAGAATGGGCCAGGCGGGATGGGGGAGCGGTCGAGCGTGCAAAGCACTTAATCTTTTTTGTTTGATACACAGCCTTACCAATAATGTTTTTCTCTCCTCTCTTTTTTGTTTACACAGTAAAACTAAATAGTACAATGCTTGTTAAAAGTAGAGTAGAGAATGTGTTAAGATTCAGACTCAATGTATGTCTGATTCCTTGGCTTTCTTCGATCTTTTATAGAGAGTCAAGACTTGAATCTTATTTTTGTGAAGAGATAGCAACCCAAGAGAATTGATCCTTGGAAAGAGGTAATTAAGAATCCTTCTTTCCAAGAATAAGCAAAGGCTAATCTTCAGCTTCCTTTTTGTAATCTTCAACTTTCCGTTGAGTGATATTTATCTCTGAATTTACTCCGTAATCTTCAGCTTTCCTTTGAGTGATATTGATCTCTGAATTTACTCCTTGAGGATTGTATATCCTTTCTTGAAATTTGATTGAGGCGAATTGTTTTATAGCCGATTTACTGATCTCTTGATTGAAGATTTTGTAGCCGTTTCAGTTCCCTTGAATAAAATCCTGATTGTCGCGTTTACAGGATTTGATTCCCACTAATTATGCCTCCTATTTGGTCATGCTTGATTCTTTCCTTTTTGATATCCTGCAAGGATACATAATTGTTAATTATTAAAATAATTCTTGCACTAAAAAATAAAGCGAAGCTAGGGACAATTTACGATCATCGACAATACGATAAAAATCAAAATACCGTCCTACCTAGAAGATCCAAGCCTCTGGATTAATGCCATAGAAACGCCCCAAGTCCACCGGGGCTGGCTTGTGACGAAGAGTTTGAGGGGCTGGCGGTGGTTCTAGGCGGTTCACCCACGCGCTGACTCACGATAATGATCTAGATCCACTGAAGGGACACGAGTAGGCGGAACTAAGGTAGCTATGGAAGCTACCAATTGTTGTATAGAGGAGTGCAGATCTGCAATTTCCCGGGAAACTGATATTTCATCGGTACCCTTCAAGTGTTGGTCTGCCATTGGAAACACAAGTATGAAAGCACCAATGTATTAGTAAAACCCCAACTACTTCTTATATTACTTGAAAATAGGACTCAATTACAACTGACCTTATATTAGATAATGCGACAAATCAAAGTAACGATTAAAGACTGAAATATAAGATAGAGAAAAATGGGGATGAGAAGCTCAGATTTCTCAGAATTGGGGATGAGAGACTCAGAAAATTTCCATAACAAGAAAACCCTACCTTTTGCTACTGATATCACTTCTTTTATAACTAACTCATAGTGCCCACATGCTCTCAGATTCCTTCACATGTTTTTTCCCAACCTTTTATTCGAAATCAGTTAATTTTTTTGCCTTCTCTTAACTCGTGTTGTGCCTAGCTGGCACAATTGGTTCAGCCACATTGGCCTCCACCTCACTATATTCATTCGTAACACCTGTGTGTATTAATATCTGTTGCTACACTTGTTTCTTACATTGTTACTTTGTTCTCTCTTTTTCTTTCTTACTTCCCCGAGGTCTATCAGAAACAACATATCTACGGTAAGGTTTGCTTACATCCTACCCTCCCCAGATCCCACTTGTTGAATTACATGGCTATGATGTTCTTGATCTCCTCGGTTTCGTTCCAAGATTTTGTGTGTAAAGTTAATGATCTCTCGCAATTTACTCGTAAGTTACTAATCATATCTTGCACATTGTACCCTACGCAGGCACAAGATACGAATGCACGTCAGTCGCCTATGTTGGATTCATGTGGGCAAGATATTGCTTTTGAGTTTGATAGACTTCTGCATTTGATTGATTAGATGGTGTTATGATGGATTTTGTTAAGTATGGAATGGTTTTGGTATGTTTGATATTGATAGATTGAGTTCTGGTACAAAACTTGATGAGCGTTAAGAACATGAATGGTTATGTAAAGTGCTCGTGAACCCATGCACCCCTCCCTGGATCATGTAAAGTACTCGTGAACTAACTTATGCATCCTTCCCTAGATTATGTAGAAAGCACTGCAATTATTCTGATAAATTACTTAAATTTTATATGGGAACAGGACTAAAATTTGAAATATCCGTCCCCAAATTTTTCTTTGTTTGAATCTTTAGCAACACTACAAACAAAGGTCACATTTTTCCTCAAAAAAATTTATGGTCTCTCTTTTTAGTTTTTTCTTCAATTTATTTCTCTAATTCGTAAAGTGTGTTTCCTTAAATGATGATGATATTTTAATCGTTTTCAAATATAAAATTCATTAAGAACCATTAAAAGCTGATTTTTCTCTTGTGATAATAATATTAATTATAGTATACTTGTCAAGTCATTGTTTTGGCAAAATTTTATAGCATTGAATCTCACGATAGCTAGTATTGCGCACCCATTTTCTTGAACTCTTGGAAACGCCTCTGAGCACATGTTGAGGAAAAGGTTAGGCATGGTTGATGAACCATTTAGATAAAATTGAGACTCATTCGAAAAAGGTGGAGACATTATTCGTTAAGATTAACACAAAAAAATGAATTATTCGATAGGGATATAAACTCCTCGTGTATATGTACTGATAATCAAGTGAAGAGGAAACAGAAAGTAGTTGAGATGATTAGTTAGTCGTGTCAAAATTTTCATTTATTTGTATCTATTTAGTGATTAATTTGCTAATTTCTTTGATCCCACTCAAAGCACGGTTTTGATAGGGGCTCCGAGAGTGATACCAAATCAAGTGTAAAAAGTTGTTCTTCAATATTTTAAAAAAGAGGATTTATTCCAACAGTACTTACTTACCAATTCATAGCATAATATGAATTTTCATACTCGAATCACCACAGTATGATGAATTAATGTATATTTTTTCCTTATTTTTTTAAGTTAGTTGGGTGGTTGGTATTTATTTCGAGGTGTTCGTGAGGGATGTGAGTTTGGTTGATTTCATGAGGAACTGACCACGTTCATGAAGGGTGATGGAGCCTACCGCTCGCGTTCGCGAGAAAAAGACAACTGGATTGGGGATCAAGTCAGGGTTGTACTACACCTTTAAGATTGAGTTGTCGCGGTAGTGAGAATCGGGTCTGGTTCAACACCACGTTTACGATAGCCCATCATGTTTGTGAAGAAGGGATATTAAATTCTTGACATAATTTTAAAAATTCCTAAATGATTTCTGTTGGAGAAAATTACAAGATTACAAATTACAATTAAAAAAATGAAGAAATAAAAATGTATTCTGCCTGAGGCGCGGCTATCTCGCTCTTTTTAAGGAGATACAAACCCACTGCAGCAAATGTTTTCACCGGTCCAGGAATAGTCCTTTTGACTTGTCCCCTCCAAGATACAATAGCCTGATGAACCAACAATATTCTGTGTGGAAGTTTTGATAATGACAAATGTGAACCGGGTTCACAAAGCTTGTTCCATAACAAAGATTAAAAAGAGCGGGAAAAGCATAAAATCTAATTAAGGAAAAGAAGTGCAGAAGACTCCTTCTAAGGAAAGGAAAACTTTTTCAAGGAAATAGAATTAGTTTCCTTGTAGGATTCAACTAGGGTTTAATCCACCCTTATAAAAGGATGTTGGTGTATTATGCATTTTATTATTAAAATAAAATATTAAGTGCATAAGTTAGTGGATATAAATTGTGGTAGAATATGACTATTGGTTCTTGTAACTTATATGGCCGTTAGTTCTTGTAACTCTCATGGTCATTAGTTTCTTGTAACTCATGTAACATCTATCACATTTATCTACTCACATTACTACCCCTCATTCTACCTATTGATTATATGGAAGACTTCTTCACCTATAAATAGTGGTGTTTCTTCCTTTGTGAAGTATCTCAAGAAAGATGAGAAGTGTGAAATAAATTTTAGTGTGTAGTAGTGAAAGAGAGAGTTGAGACAAAGAAAATATTCTAAGTCTTCAACTATATTCACTATATACAAAAGAGAGTATTTATATATATGTTGAAGGAGGTGTTCTTTTTGTAGAGCTTTGAACTCTTCAACTAATCCGGAGTTGCTTGAGTTGTATACGTGGTTGGGTTGTTGTATCCTGGAGGGGACAAGTCAAGAGATATATTGCTGGATCGGTGTAGATTATGTCGCAGTGGGCTTGAATCTCCTTAAAGAGAGCGAGATATCCGTGCCTCAGCCTAAATAATTATTTATTCATTTTGTTAATTTTATTTTCAACTGTAATATATTGTATTTGTGGTATATTACACCAACAATTTTAAGGAGATTCATGTTTTGTTACAGTTTGAAAAAATGCGTATATCAAGATAGGGATCTCAACATAATTCCACTAAACGTCGCTCTCTTCAAGAGATGGAAGAGAAGAGGTGTACGGTAAAGTATTTTTCTACTTGTTCAATTCAAGTGGAGAAAAGGTAAAGAAAAAAAAATTACCTAGTATTTTCATGAATAAAGTGATACTACTTTTCATGAAAAAAATGATGTTTAAATTCTTAAAATGTGGGGGCTCATGAAATGAGGAAAAAGTCATTGTGAAATTATGATTTTTGCATCTTTGAGAAATGCTCTTATACCTTATGGATTTTTTGAATATTTTTTAAAAATTACTTGCTTAAAATTTTCAGATAATTTACATAGGGATTTCAAAAATCTTAAGGTAATAATTACCTAAAAATGTTTTTTCATTGAGTTTTATTTGGAAGAAAAATCTAAAGGAAATTAGATTATTTGTGAATATTTTTGGGTATAATCTCTATAAATTATCACATAATTTACATTTTTTAGAGACTTAATGTCATGCTCTGAGCCTACACCTTGGACATGACCGACACTCGAGAACCATTGTTGGTCCCCAAGCGAACCCTTGGCCTGGCTGACTACTTAGCAGAATACTGAGTCAAGCAAATATGGGCTTTAAAAGCTTAAATAAATCACTTGTCTCAAAATATTCAATTTAAATTGTCTGAAATATACGGAATGAAAGTAGCAAGAATTTGTAAAACATCTCAAAAGAAATACTGAAAGACTCTCAATACTATCTATCAATGAAGCCTCTATTATTCAAAATGGATGTTAGGACAAGACCCATGACACCTCAAAACAACTAAACTAGAAATAAAAATGGAGTCCTCCGGGAGCAAGGAGGTCTCACCAAAAGCTGTCAATGAGTGCAAAGTGATCTCAACGAAGCGCCTGTTGATGATCTTGAACACATATATCTTCATTATAAAAAGATGCAGGTCGAATGACATCAATATATTAAATGTACGAGTATGTAATATAGTTGAGGCAACAATAACTAAAGTGAAAGGGCTGAAATATATAGATATAATAAAAATACTGTTTACTCTATTAGGGAGTTTCTCTGACCAACAACCATCACTATGAGCCTCATGATAATACAGCATCTCGCCCACGTTGTCAGAACTGTCTTATAACTTGTCGGGGTATAGAACATACTCAACTCATGGATCCATCTAATAGACCTTCTCAGAAGCAGTGAGGAGTCGCCTGAATGTCGATACGATCCAATCTCATGCTGGCTACGTGGTTTATGGAGAATTGGAGTAGTCTGAACTCTTCCCCATATCGGTACTCAATACTACTCCCAAAATATATAACTCAATGCTCGAGTAAAATTAATCTCTCTAGTTGAGATAAGTTCTCAAAAGGGCCTCTTTAAGGTGTAACTGTTTTGTACTTAATTTCTTGTAAACTCTGAAAACTCTTTATACCATTCTGAAAAATAGTACTCTTTTTTCAACGTAAAAATGATAAATTTGTGAATCCTTAAGCTCCCTTAAACTTTTTTCAAAATAGAAGTTTATACTTTGACTTGCTCTTGAACTCATGCTAACTTCTCAAGAATCAATTTAAGAAAAAATGTCTTTTTTAAAGATTCTCAATCAAAACACCGAAATTAGGGTTCATGTGGGTTTATCAACATGAATAATATCTCAAAGCTTAATATACTGCAACTCATAATCAAGAATTTAAAATTAATAAACAATAATTCGACTCATGTAAGAGATTCTCAAAACTAAGGGTATAACCCTAGATTTAATTCTTGATGACTGAATTGAGATGTAGGGCGTGAGGACGAAGTCCATCACTATGAATAGCCTTACATACTTGGAAGAACGAAGAAGAACTTGATTGAAGCCTTAAAACCCTAGTTTTTTTCTTCCTCGTAGTTTTCTTTTTGAGTTGGGGAGTTGAGAGCGTAAAATAAACGAAACTGAGTATTTGGTGGAATATATCCCCCTAATTGAATTTAAAATGTTATGGCCTGGCTTAGGAAAAGTGGAAAAAGACAAAAGAAACCCCACTTAAAAAGCTGTCGAAAAATCTTCCATAGGGCTATCTGCGGTTCGTGGTTTTGATCTACGGACTGTAGATCCCATCCGTGGAATTCATATTGAATTTTAAGGCCCAGAGTTTCAATCTATGGGTCCAAACTATGTCCCGTAGAAGTTTCTACAAACCGTAGATCCAATCCGTAGAATTCATATTGAATTTTAAGGCTCATATGTACATCCTAAGGGTCAAAACTACGGCCCGTGGATGGGTTTATAGGAATTGAACCTCAAAATTTGACTCTCTGAAGTTTTTGCATGACTTGACAGTACGGGTTGTAGCTCTTTCTATGGCCCGTAGAAGTGACACGTAGGTCACTGACTCAGAAAACTCTATTGTGGCAGTCTCTGGTAAAACGGTCATTACTTTTTACTCCAAACTCGAAATGAGGCAAACTTAGAGGTGTTATAAAGAGGACTCGTAGAACTTTAATTTGATAGGTCATGGGCCACATAGTGCATTATTTTCTGAGAGAGATGATCATTTAAAGTTGACCTAAGTAGAATTTTATATCAAAACTTAATTGGTAAGGAAGCTTTCAACTCAACTTTGTGCTAGGGGACTCTAGTGACCTTAATTCATATGAAAATCCATTCCCAAACTAAAGAGTTTACCTTAACATCTAAGAACAATTTAAGAATCACCCGACACGACCTTTTTGCAAATGTAAAATGATTCAGGTCTTAGCTTAGAAATTTGTGGAGTGTTAGAATATCTCCCCCTTGGGATCATTCGTCCACGAATGATGGTTAAAATAAGCATGGAAGGGAAAGGGGTTACTCTTACTATCATTTAGACTTATGAACTAGTCTATTATATAGGTGGAACTGATCCATGTTGAGAGTTTGGAACTGTATATAGCACATAAGTACGAACGGTATGAGTTTGAACATAGTCACGCTCTATCTAAAGCTATTTGACATGAAGCAAGGATATCTAGGCACGAAGTAAGAATATGAATACTATGCCTTGAGTGATACGATTTGGTAGCTACCAATCCTAGCAACTCATCTAAACTATGCTCTTCTTTGAGACTATCACACTTCATTAGCTGCAACTCATAGCTCTCACCAGGATATATGACTACCCTTACAAGGTCTAAGTCTAATTGCATGCTCTTATTGTTTTCAAGTCTAACTCTAAATCACAAGGTGCTAAATATAAGATGAATAAACTTATCTAAATCAGAATATTCAGGTTCTATGCCTCTATAGGAAATCTCCTCCCAAGAATACTACTCCTTACTACCGTATTCAACAAATCTTCAAGTCCTAGTCAAGAAGCAC